>JASKGM010017138.1:0-32337 GCA_034509205.1 Ceratonia siliqua
TTGCCGGCTCCTTATTGAGTTTTACGGCTGTTCCAACTCTGTCTTCGTTCTCCTCTCTTCTTCCTTCTAACATTACAGTATTATTTTGAGAGGCATCAAGTAATGTCAATATAACAGTCTCTACCTTCAGTGCAGTCATTTTTAGCTATATGTGTGATGCCACAAGGGATAGTTGACTTCTAATAGGGTCTTGATTGCTTATGTCGTAATTGTTTCTCTGGCTTCAACTTGTATCACTAGCTAAGTCTTGTCATTTGTATGATTTGTCTTGTAGGGACTATTTCCAAAGGAGCATCTCTATTGCATCAAGAGGGTGCAAGAGAAGTCTATGCATGCAGTACACATGCTGTTTTCAGGTATATTGACCTTTACATTCCAATAATGTTTCTTTCAACTAATAGTTCATGCCCAGAAGCTATAATCATGTAATAGCTTCGAAGCTGCAACTTAAGCCAATTTTCATCAGATTGTTCTTTTAAGTTTTATTTCAGTGCTATAGTAACTCTTTTGAATGTATCCATATAATGAAAGAGAATTAGTTGGCACAAGCCGCAACAAAATAAATAAATAAAATAACTTCCATTTCATACATGTTTTGGTTTCCTGTTGCTATTGGTTCACTTTCTATGAAATATTCAGTATGTAGTCTTTGTACATTTTGTTGGATTGCAGGTTGTTTGTCTTCTACTTTTGCAGTCATTGTCAATGGGGAGCCTAAGTCTTGGTTTAGAGGTCAAAGAGGGGCTAGGCAGGGGGATCAGTTATCACCTTTTGTATTTACTTTAGTGGTTGATGTGCTGAGTAGGATGTTCACTAGAACCGGGGAGTGGGGACTAATTAAAGGTCTTTCCATTGGCTTAGAGAGAGTGATGATCTCACACCTTCTGTTCGTTGATGACACTTTGCTCTTCTTGGAAGTGGATATAGAGAGTTCTGTTAATACACTCTTTATCCTTCAAGTTTTTGAGGTTGTCTCGGGTCTTAAGATCAACTTGGCAAAGAGCGGGGTGGCGGGACTTGGTGTGCCTGATGAGGATCTCCTGCTTTTTGCTTCTATGGTGGGTTGTCAGGTATGTATTTAGGTATTCCCTTAGGAGGAAACCCAAAGTCTTTATTTTTGGGATTCTATGATTCATAAAGTTTCCAAACGGTTGGATAACTGGAAGGGAGCTTTCTTTTCCTTTGGGGTTTGGGTTACACTTATCCAGTCTTGCTTGTCTAGTATTCCCCTTCATTATCTCTCCCTTTTTCATATCCTTGTTGGTGTGGCTCAAAAATTAGAAAGAATAATGAGGAAATTTCTCTGGTCTGGTGCTGGAAATTTAAAGGATAACTTGGTAGGATGGGAAATATGTAGTAGACTCAAAGATGAAGGGGGCTTGGGTATGGGTAATTTGGTGGCTAAGAACCTTGCTTTAGTGGGTAAATGGCTCTGGCATTTTCCTCAAGGCAATTCTTCATTACGGCATAAGGTAATTAATAGTAATTATGATTTATGTCAGAATGAGTGGCATGCTTAACTTTGGCGCTCATGGCTACTTATGGGAGTTCTTTGGAAATTTATTTCTCAGTGCTATGATTCCTTTTATCCTTTTGTTTCCTTATGTTTAGGTGATGGCTCTCATATAAGGTTTTGGCAGGATGTTTTTTGGGTGGGCCAGTGGGTGATATTGCTTTTAAGGAGGCATTTGCTCGCCTTTATAATCTTTCCTCTTTGTTAAATGCTTCGATCAGACGCTTTAGTACTCTACAGGGTTCTTCTTTGTCTTGGAACTTCCACTTTCTCTGTGGAATTCTGTAATCACTGTGGGATCTCATAGTTATTATGTTTTATTTAGTTTGTTTCCTGTCTTGTATATCCAGCTATCATGGCCAAGATTCTGTTTTTGAATCTCCATGATATCTGGCCTGTATCTTCAGTTTTCCTTGTAATTAGCCAGCTGGTTATTAGGATCAGGGATGTTTATTAGGATTCCTGATTTATAGGAGTTTGGTCAACTGTTTTAAGTGCCATCTCCTATTTAAATCTTGTACCTTTCTTCCATTCAGAATCAATGAAAGAGAAAAGTCTTTATTTCTCAAAAATCACATGGTATCAGAGCCACCTCTGATCCTTCAAACAGCCTAACTGAGACTCATTCATGTTCAAGTACGGTATGGCCTCCAATCAAAGTTCTACCTCTAATGTCACCTCTGGGACACCTCCAGCCACTCATAGCAACAATGGTGTCTTGGACAACCTTTCTCTTCCCATCACCGGGCACAAACTCAATGGTTAGAATTACATTCAATGGGCCAAGTCTGTGCTAATTTTTATACCCGGGAAGCAGAAGGATGACTACCTTACTGTTACAGCTAAGGAGCCGAGTAAGGAAGATTCATCCTTTTGAAAATGGAAAACCGAAAACAATGTGGGGATGTCATGGCTGATCAACACCATGGAAAATGAAATATGACAGAATTTCATGTTCTATGACTCAGTAAAGGACATTTGGGAGGTTGCCAAGGAGACTTATTCGGATAATGACAACACAGCTGAGTTGCTGGAAATTAAGAGCAGTCTCCATGACTTATGCCAAGGTGATTTGTCAGTTACTTGATATTATAATGTTCTAACTCGTTTGTGGAAACAATTAGATGTTTTTGAAGTAGATTGGGATTGCCCTGGAGATGCTACTAAATACCTAAAGATTGTTGAAAGAGACAGAGCTGCAAAATTTTTCCTTGGCCTAAACAAGAATCTAGATGAAGTACGTGGAAGAGTTTTTGGAATGAGGCCTTTACCTTCCATTAGGAAGCCTTCTCGGAAGTAAGAAGAGAGGAAAGCTGGAAGAAACTAATGATGTGAGAACCTAACACTTCCAGCACCTCCACCAACTTTGAAGGTTCAGCCCTTCTAGCCTGAGGAACATATAGTGGTGCCAAAAAGGGGAGACCTTGGTTTGACCATTGTCGTAAGCTTGGTCACACCAAAGAAACGTACTGGAAAATTCATGGAAAGGCAGCTGATTGGAAACTCAGCAAGCCATCGCATGAAAAGGAAACCAGAGATATAGCTATCACAATAAAGGAAAAATCAAATACTGAGGTTGTTCCGTTTAGCAAGGAGCAAATAGAAATGCTGCAGAAGATGTTTAATCACCTTCAATCTGCATCTACATCATGTACTGTCAGCACTAGTTCAATTGCTCAGAAAAGTAATTTTTTAAGTGCTCTAAGAGTCAAAATCAAGGCTCATCAACCCCGGATCATTGACTCTGGGGCCTCTTATCATATGACTGGAGATGCTGATTTATTTAATCAATACAGCCCTTCTTCTGAGCATCACAAAGTTAGGATAGCTGATGGTACTTTGTCTACTGTAGCTGGTATTGGATTAATTACTCTTTCGAATGCTATAACTTAGAAATCTATCCTCTTTGTTCCCAAGCTAACCTACAACCTCTTATCAATTAGCAAGCTCACTCGGGATGAGAATTGTGTTACCAAATTCTTTTCTACACATTGTGAATTTCTGGATTTGGTTTCGGGGAGGACGATTGGCAATGTTAAGGAAAGTGAAGGGCTTTATTTTTTCAGAAGTGATGATCAATCTCCAAGAAGAAAGTGTGCTACTAGTCAAGTTATTAGTTCAAATAATGACAATGCCATTATGTTATGCCATTATAGGTTAGGACATCCAAATTTCATTTATCTTGAAAAGCTACTTCCAAATTTGTTCATCAATAAAGCTTCTAATTCCTTTCAATGTGAAATTTGCCAATTGACTAAACACACACGAAACACTTATTCAACTCACCCTTACAAACCCTCTCAACCATTTTCAATGATTCATAGTGACATATGAGGTCCTACATGGTTAAACAATATTTCTGGTGCCAAGTGGTTCATCTCCTTCATTGATGACCACTCAAAAATCACTTGGATCTTCCTCATGAAAGAAAATCTGAAGCTGTGACCTTATTCAAAAATTTCCATTCCATGATTCAAACTCAATTCCACATCAAAATTCAGATTTTCAGAACTGATAATGGGAAAGAGTATTTTCATTCTATACTTGGAAACTACCTTTTTGAGATGGAATTGTCCTCAAAACTTAATGCATAAACACCCCACAGCAAAATGGAATAGCCGAGAGGAAAAACCGTAATCTCTTAGAAGTAGCACGCTGCATTATGCTCACAAATAATGTTCCCAAACACTTTTGGGGGAAAGCTGTCCTCACTGTTGCTTATCACATAAATAGAGTGCCTTCAAGAGTCCTAAACTTTCAAACTTCTTACCAAACTCTTACCCAATTTTTGCCTCAATCTAAACTCACCTAAACTCTCCCTTTAAAGGTTTTTGGTTGTACCTCATTTGTCCATATACCCTCTCTTCAAGGGAGCAAACTTGATCCAAGTTCTATTAAATGCATTTTTCTTGGCTATTTCACTCACCAAAAGGGACACAAATGCTACTCTCTAGCTACTTGGAAATTTTTCAACACTATGGATGTTACTTTCTTTGAAAACCAACTGTTTTACACGAAGACTGATATTCAGGGGGAGAATCATTCATCTATTCAACAGGAATGTCAGTCTAGCATCCCCAATTCATCCATCCAGAATAACAACAATACTCAACCCTCCATACCCATCTTACCCGAGCCCTTAAACCTTGACCTTAGCCCAAATACCACTACAAACATGCCTTACGAGGAACAAGGGGGGAAATTTAAAGGGTTGGTTTACTCAAGGAATCATAATACCTAAAAGGAAATAGAGCAATTCACTTCTCCTGAACAAATCCAATCGCCAACTCCAAAGTCAGATACTCATACTCAAGGTAACACTCATACTCTCTCTGAAGATGAGCTCGATGATCTTGATTACCTATTACTAAAAGAAAGGGTGCTAGAGCTTGTACTCAGTACCCAATTGCCAATTTTGTGAAAGATGAAAGGTTGTCACCCTCCTACCAAGCCTTCACTTCAAGCTTGACTGATACATTTATACCACAAAGCATTCAAGAAGCTCTAAAACATCCTAATTGGAAGAAAGCTGTCTAGGAAGAGGTTAAGGTACTTAAGAAGAATGGTACTTAGGGAATTACATAACTTCCTAATGGGAAACAGCCTGTGGGATGTAGGTGGATATTCAATGTTAAGTACAAGGCTAATAGAAGTATTGATCGGTACAAAGCAAGACTTGTGGCAAAAGGGTATACTCAAACCTATGGAATTGACTACCAAGAAACATTTGCCCCATTTGCAAAGTTAAACACTGTTTGTGTCCTCCTTTCATTGGCAGCAAACTTATATTAGCCTCCACCAACTAAATGTCAATAATGCTTTCTTAAATGGTTATTTAGAAAATGAGGTATACATGGAAATCCCTGTTGGTCTTGAAAACTCACAAAATATCAACTGTGTATGATGCAGGAACATTGGGAGTCCCTTGGAAGCTTTAGTGAGCCTCGAGGAAGTGCGCTTCAAAGGGTGGGTAGTGAAGCCCCTGCGTCTTTTGGTAAGCCCTTGGAAGAGTCCCACATCATCTAAACCAGCCTAAGCATGACTAGATATAAGGGGCGGGTAAACCTTGCACTCATGACTGCACTTTTAAGAGTAAGTTAGACCTGCACTCCTGGGATTCACCACATCTTATGTTCGGTCCTGCATCAGTTGGCGTCCACCATGGGGCTCTCTCAAGGGAAGGTGAATTATGTAGAGCATTGGGAGTCCCCTAGAAGCTTTGGTAAGCCCCGAGGAAGAGCTCTTCACAGGGTGGGTGGTAAAGACCTTGGGAGAGTCCCACATCGCTGAAGGTACTCCTCCTTTGTTTGCAATTGTTGAGCTAAACCTCGCTCTAATATCACCTGACGCGGAGGAAGTATGGGGGACAAGAACTTAATTCAACGGTCAAGTTCAGGAACACTAGAATTTGGTATTTCCATCTCATGAGTTTGGAAGCCCCATCCTTAAGTTTGGAAGCCACTAATTTCACCATTCTATCATCTGGTATTTCCATCTCCTCAAAGAAACATTTTATTTCAGAGACCTAGTATGGAAATTCTTCCATTTGCAAGTGTCTGTTGAAGGTGGGGATGTCAACATCAATACTATAGTCATTCAACCCACTTCATCATCCCTTAGAACAAAATTCCTGATGTACGAGAACCCCTAAATCACTTATTTTATACAGGCGTCCATTTTTGTCTTGGTATGCTCGCCACGCATCACCAAATACTATTGGTTTCTCTCTGGGTATTTGCGTATCCCAGGCCTACACCCATGCTCTATTTCATGGTAATCTTGGGCAAACCTTTTCACCCTCTCAAGAGTACATACTGTTTGATTGGCAGCCTCTACCAATAATCCGCTTCGTCCCAAGATTCTGAAATACATAATGGTCAAGGAAAGATTCAATACTACACCGAAGAGCTCAGGTGATCTTACTTACAGAAATTAAATTAAAAGGGAATTTAGAAAGGTAAAACACAGTAGATAAAGGGATGGATGATGAGGGATTAGCTGTACCTCTCCCAAGAACTAGGGCGAATGAACCATTTGCTAAAGTTAGATTAGGTAAGTGGGACGAGTGAGAAAAATAACTCAGAATACTTGTGTCACCAATCGTATGATTGGTGGCACCTGAGTCAATGACCCAGCCACTGAGAGTAGTAGAGGTACCTATCTGAGCCACAATCTTAGATTCGTCCACTGGGTGAGGTTCTGAAACAATTGTATTAGCCACCCGCTCCTGCTTAGCAAGAAGTTTAGGACAATTATGCTTAATGTGGCTCTATTCCTTATAGTAGTTATATGTAAAAGTTTCTTGTCCACTAGTTCGGCCACCCCGGGAACCACTGCGAGCACCCTACGAACCACCGGGGTTGCCAGTCCCCAAGAAAGCAGATGTTTCACCCGAGCTAGTCACACTCTTAGAAAATTCTCTATTTGTCCGGAGCATATGAAAGTACACATTGTAATTTCAGTTTGTCAAAGCCAGTCAGAATTTGGGACTGGGCTGCACTATACTCACCACAGAGATTAGTAAGAAAGCTATAGCCGTCATTTGCTTGCATTGTTCCTACATCTCCCGAACATCACTAATAATTGGGAGAAGAGTATTGAGCTCCTCATAAACTTTCTTATATTGGGTGAAGTGATATGTTAGAGAGATATCTTTCTGATTTGCTTTGTAAAAGTCTTGAAGAACATAAAAAAAATGAGCCAAATCCTCTTTGCCTGAGTCAATGACTCTAAATAGTCCTAGAGATATTTGACTGTATCACAATGAGTAGTGATGTTTTCAACAAGAGCTTCCAAAGTCTGTCTGATCAGGCCATAATGGTGCTTATCCTCTTGAATCCATTTCTTCTTGGAAGCCTCATATTGTGGAACGGGGCTAGTCAAATGCCCCTTCATATCCACACCGTACATGAACATTTCTACCCCTTTTCTCCATTGGGCATCGTTACGAGGTCCCTCTAATTTTCTGTCAGTAATTTTAGTGGGTGCCAGAATTAATTCGGACACCAGTTAGACTTGAGCCAGAACAACCCGGCTACTTTCTAAATGTTCATCAGCCATGATTACAAAAATACAAAAGCCAAGAAAATAGGCTCTACTAGAAATAAATAGCAAACATAACAAATGATCTAATTAACAAAAATTTAGCGATAAAGAAAGGCTCAAAGCATCCAAAGAAGCATCAAAATGGCCACAAATCAGAACAACCACACCTGAATTACACTCTCAGGAGTTGTCACTCACTGTTCACGAGTCATTGGTGCTCCAGGGACCAAGAAAACGGCCGGCAATGTCAGATCGGGGCAGATCATATTCCAAAACGCGTCACAACTCGTGTTAGTTGGCGTTCTATGTAGCCACTGTTGGTTTCGTCATCGCCCGTCAGAGCGGTTGTGTCGGTCACATGGTTCAGCTATTGGTGAACCTCGCCCAGCCACCACCAGCCCAAAAAATACTGGCCACAACAGCAAGGAAGGCTTCAAACGTGCGTTTTCAGCTTGTTCATAGTACATAGCCATGGTCGTAGGAATCACTTTGGTGATGGAGAGTTGGTCGACAAAGGGATGCGTGGGTTAGAACTGGTTGGGTCAGAAGGAAGAAAGGGCTAAGAGAAAATTAAGTATTTTAGGGAAATTAGGGTTTTAGGTAACCAGAAAATTTTAGGGAAAAGGCTTTGATACCATATAACAAAGTGTACAAAGAAAAGTAAATGAATGGGATCACTTTAACTTGTGTCTAGTCAAGTTTCCTGTGTTTCTATTTATAATAAAATATTAGGTCACACTGTATTGAGGCCCAAGCTCACTAGGGCAACATTCAACTAGGGCAATATTAGGTCATAACATTTACAAAATTTTCTTTTATTGAAGAAAGAAGGGGCTTGGAGAAATCTGACTGATGCAGGATTACTTTTGAACTTTAATCTTGCAGCAACTTGTATGTTTCTTATTTTGATTAAAATTTCTTAGCATTGTAAATCTCCATCAATTCCTCGGTTTTTCTTTCATTTTATTGGTGAATAAAGGTTGTGTCAGAATGAAGGCCCTATTGTTGATGATTTACCTAGGTTTTCTAATGTTGCATAAATGTCTTTCAATTTGAGGTATTTATGCTCCTGACTTGTGCATCATTGTTGCCTTTTGCAGTCCTCCTGCCATAGACCGGTTGTCAAGCGGTTTGTTTCAAGAAGTTATCATAACAAATACAATTCCAGTGGCAGAACAGAACTATTTTTCTCAATTAACAGTCCTATCAGTGGCAAACCTCTTGGGCGAAACTATATGGCGTGTTCACGATGATTGCTCAGTGAGTATCATTTCAGTAATATAAGTTGTAGATTTCTCATTCTGCCAACAGTAAAAATTGAAACGATTTTTATTATTTGCTTAACATGCTTTAATTATTTGAGAATGATATATATATATATATATATATATATATGCACACACACACTAAATTGGAAAAGTTGGGCATGTAACAGGGAAATGGTCCTTCTAATTCATCACTAGTTTTTGTGTTGATAATATGATGTCTGGTGGTTCAATTTGACTTGTTTGTCGATCAGTATGTTAGCCTTATTGGTTCTATCTTAAATTAGACAAAGATTGATTTAGGTCAGTTGGTTTGTGGGATAGACTAGTGCCATAAGTAGATTTATATTGCAAACTTTTCTTTCTTTCCTGTCATTTTTTCTTTGTCAGGGTGGAATTGAACCTTATTCCAGCTTGGGCATTGATTGATCAATTTGCACAATGGTATCTCGTTCCAGCTAATGACCCTGCGGTAACTACTGAAGACTGTAAAGTGGGTTTATGGAAAAAGCTGTTTAATAAGAGTACTTTCTAAAGATATGATTCTCGGGTCTTGTACGAGTGGAAAATATAGGTATATTCTTTTTATAGCCTAAAACCTACAATGGAAACTCTTTATATGATGTTTTCTTGGTTTTGGTGAATTTTAACCCTAAGTACAGTTTATTAAATGCATGGATATATTTCAGTGGTTTCTCTTTATTCATCTTTATTAAAAATGAAACAAATATATATTATGGATACTTTATAACCTCATTCAATGTTAGTTCAAAGAAAACACAAACTCAAATAAGCATTTAACATGAAATGGATCATGATTTAGTGAGGAAAAATATATAGATCTATAGGACCCGTTATTACTTAGCATCTCTCTGGTTGTGTCATCAAAAACTGATGATGTAATGAGCTGGTATCATGAAGAACAATAAAGGAGTTTTGCAACTGCAGCTTCTGAATGAAACAATTTTTTTTTTTTTTCATTCTGACCCCACTCATTTCAGGTCCAAAAGGCTTGGAGAGAGTTATACTTGAAAGTTGGGGTCTTTGACGAGGTTTTAAAACTTGGATTGATGTTGGCTTAACGGGTTGATCTGATACTTGATAAAAGCTTATGGTGTGAGTCACAACTTGTGAACCGCGTTAATGGCGTTTTGAATTGGTAAAATATGACAATATTAAAAAAAGAAAAAGCTGTAGAAATCTGACCTGGATTGGGCTTAAAACCTGAATTCTATTTCATTTTTGTATATATCTGAATAAATTCAATAATTTGAATAATATAGGTCTAAGCACCCCAAATTTAAGTTCATAATTAAGTAATCAAATTCATGTTTTTATGTTTATTTCTTTGTAATACTTAATTGTTAAATCCTTGTCTTTATGCTATATAATAATATTTAGAGTAAATGTTTATTTTACATAATTATGATGTCATTAAATCTAACCATTTGACAGTCTTTTCAGTTCACTGTTCGAACCAAATTTAAACAATATCGTATAGAAGAGTTAAGTGAATGGCAAGTGGGTAGCTATTATGTCTTTTACTAATGAGACAATCCAAATGCTAGTAACTTGTGGACTAAATGATGTAGTAGAAGCAATGAATAGGGCGAATGGATCCGATCATGTCTTGTAAAAAGACATGACCAGGTTGTGGTACTGATTGTGGTTGTTCATTTTGATTGAACGACCACATTTTTCCTAAAAAAAATGCTTTTTTAAAAAAGATCTCAAAAACCATGTCAAATCGTGACCATTTGCAAAAAATAGACGGTGCAGATTTTATAAATCCGATCATGTCGTGTCAGTGATCCATAAATAGGGGAGTTAACACACATTAATGCCTTGGGAATCTGGAGTCCACCAAAAATAGAGAGGAATAACTTTCTAAAGGAGTATGTGATTTACTGCTAGTCAAAAGTACCTTCTACAACACAGTAACAAACCAAAATAGGTTTAGCGCAACCTAACCATAAAATAAAAATACAATAAAACCTGAAAATACAAACAACAGACATTAAACATAAAAAGGCAAAATAGGAAAACTAAAAAGTAAATAAATAAAATTGTTGCAGTAACTAAACTTTTTTAGCTCCTTTCTAACTTCTTCAAGTCTAGATTTTCCATGTCCTCCAAGGTTAACTGTTCTACATCAGTCTCCTCTACTTAGAAAGAACTCATCCTCAAGTTGATGTAAGGATAAAGGGGTCCTCCTGTTGATGGTACTCATATAGGTCAGCAATGTTGAATGTATTGGATATCCCCATATCTTCAGGTAAGTTAATGATATAGGCATTGTCACTAATCTTCTTCAAAACCTTGGAAGGAACATACTTCCTTGGCTTGAGTTTGTTATATATCCTTAATGGAAACCTCTCCTTGTGAAAGAATACCATCACCATGTCTCTTTCTTGGAACGACTTGGGGTGTCGATGTGGGTTTACTGCAACCTTATATTTAGCATTAGTTCCCTCTAACTTCCTTTTAACCTCTGCCTACATGGCTTAAACTTGTTTAACCGTGTTCTCGGCTGCAAGGCTCTTTCTTGCGACCCAAGGTAAACATGCTAGGTTCAATGCATGACAAGGAGGCTTGAGATACACCATAGAGAAAGGGGATTTACTGGTTGCATTGTTATAAGTAAACTCGGCCTATGGTATATGATGTAGATCAAATGGCTTTGTTCTTCTCAGAGCAATATGACAGAAGAAAGCTTTAAGACCCTAATGTTATTTGTTTGAATTTTTATGTCATTTCTTGCATTTAAGTATTATTATTTTTCTTTGCTAGACCTGTATGTGTGTGACTTGGTAGTTTGACTTTTCTTATCTTCAGTATTTTCGTTTTGGTACTAGTTTATTAGATGTTCAGTATTGTAACCTAGGAACTCAGTTGTATTTTGTTAAGTTTTCAATGGACCTTTGAGAAGGCTTCCAATTCCTATATTTCTAAATTTGAAATTCTAGATTTATAGAAGGATTTGTGAGTTTAATGTGTTTATAGATTTTGCTTCTGCTCTTAGTTTAGTTGTAGTCTTGTTTTCCTCTGTTTTCTTGTTGGACGCTGCATCAGCTTGGTATCAGAGCTTCAGGTTGGCTCACTATGTCGCATAGGAAAGGAACTCGTGGAGGAAGACACACAACAACAGGCAAGGTGTGCGAATGCGATGAGTTGACACGCAATCTACAAATCATGACAAGATTACAACGCATGGAGGATAGATTGTGGTTGATGGTTGGTCGGTTTGACGCAGTTGTCGAGCGAGTTACCACCCTTAATGTCAACACCTGGCGTTGACGACAGCGGAATCCTTCATCTGTAATTTATCGCGAGGTGGAGAGTGACGAAGGGAGAGTGACGAAGGGAAAGAAATCCCCAACCAGTTTGCAAGATGTAGAAGTATGGAGGAGGGTTTCGTGACCCGTCGCAACACTGGCCGATGGGAGTTAGGATTCAAAGTTGGCATTCCTGAGTTGCGTGGATGTTTATAACTAGAAGAGATCCTGGAACTAGATGCAGTAGAGGAAATGCCCAAACCCATTTACGATGAGTATCCAGATGAAGAGGAAGGTTCAACTTTATGGCAGTCAAAGGATGGTTTCTCTTCTAAAGTGAAGGGGTCTATCACTAAAGTAATGGGTGATATTGATACATTATTGTGGGAATATCCCATATCAGAAGATACCCTTCATTTATTGTTTGGGACTTCAAACTCATCTAACTTGGAAGAATCCTTAAAATCTCTCATAGAGGATTCCAAATCTGTTGTTGGGAGTTTAGACTTTGCTTCCGCAAGGGTTCTTCTAGCAGTCCTGAAGGTAATTCATTTGGTGCCATATACTCAAAGCGTCATCTTCTCTCATTACCTTTGAAAATCCTTAGAAATTTATATGTTGGAGAAATTGCAAGTCAAAATGCATTTGTGGAGCAAAATGACAACAAAGGGTCTGTTAAAGGGTGGTTTGAGTTAGATGTAGATGTGGTTAATGCATTAATAACCATTTATATGAAGTGTGGTGGTGTGGATATTGATAGGTTGGTGTTTGATAAAAAGCTTAATAGAGAAATGATTTTAAGGAATGCTAAGATTTTCGGGTATGTTGAAAATGGAGAATGTATGGAGGGACTAAGATTATTTCGTATAATGCTTGACAGTCCTGTTGATCCAGATTTGATGACCATGACTAGTGTGATTACTGCATGTGAACTTCTTGGTGATGAGAACTTAGAGAGGGAAATTCATGGTTATGTGCTGAGAACAGAATTTTGGAAAGATGTTTTTGTTTATAATTATTAATTTAGATGTAGTCATTTGTTGGATTTATTAAGGAAGCAGAAAAAGTTTTTTCTCAAATAGTATGTAAAGATGTGGTGTCATGGACTGTAATGATATCAAGTTACGATAATAGTTTAATGCCTGATAAGGCTATGGAGAAATATAAAATTATGGAAATGGAAGGTGTTGTGCAAGAGGAAATCACCTTAACAAATGTATTAGGTGCATGTTCTAGAATAGGAGCTTTGACATGTGGAAAAGAGAGTCATGCTCATGTGTTGATGATTGTAATAGGTTTTGATGGTTTTCTGCCCAATGCAATTTTAGACAAGTATGTAAGGCGTAGGAGAATGGAGTTTGCTTGGAAACAAATTTTCTCAAGTGATCAAGATGTTGCAGCATGGAACATTCTGTTGACAGGATATGCTAAGAATGGGAAATGAGTACTTGCTATTGAACTTTTTCAGAGAATGGTATAGTCAAAAGTTAATCCTAATGAAATTACATTTATGTCTATACTATATGCTTGTAGCAAATCTGGTATGATGGCAGAAAGCTTGGAATATTTTATGGAGACAGAGCAGCAAGTGAGGGACAATCTCTGGAACAACAAGTTCTTCAGTCCAATCCTATCTTAGAAGCATTTGGCTATGCAAAGACTGTTAGAAACAATCATTCTAGTCGTCTTGGTATGTTTGTGGGGCTTCAATTTGACCAATGGGGGAGAATTTCAGGAGTAGTTATAAGAACTTATTTGTTGGAAAGATCTCGTGTCTATCAAGTTTATGATCCCTAGAGAAACTACTATTGTTTTTATATGCTATGTGCTGCACCAAAAGAGGTTGTTGATATGTACAAATTGGGAAATCCAAAAACATTTCATTATCTAAACCAATTAAAATGCTTTGATTTAGATAGAGTGGATGAATCTAAGGAGTATCTTGCAACTAGAAGAGCTATGGACGTTGTTGGGATCAGCTCTGACGAGCAAGAGGCTATTTTTCGAATAGTAGCTGCAATACTACATTTAGGAAACATTGAATTTGCAAAGGGGAAGGAGATGGATTCCTTTGAGCCCAAGGGTGATAAATCCCATTTCCACGTTGAAACTGCAATAAAACTTCTTATGTGTGATAAGAAGTCTCTTGAGGACTCTTTGTGCAAACATGTTATGGTGACACATGGTGAGGTTATAATAACATGGCTTGATCCAAATTCTATAGTCATCAGTAGAGTTGCATTGGCTAAAATAGTTTATTCTAGGCTGTTTGACTGGATTGTGAATATGCTTAACAACTCTATTGGTCAAAATACAAATTCAAAGAATTTATTTAGGGTTCTGGATATATATATATATATATGGTTCTGAGTGCTTTAAGGCTAACAGTTTTGAGCCATTTTGCATTAATTTTTCAAATGAAAAGTTGCAACAACATTTTAATGAGCATGTATTCAAGATGGATTAGGAGAAATATAGCATAGAAGTTATCTGGAGTTACATTGAATTTATTGACAATAAAGATGTTTTAGAGTTGATTGAAAAGAAGCCCATTGGTATCATTGCACTGTTGGATGAAGCTTATTTCAGGGTAATTCTTCTACTGAGGATGCGAATTCGAGGGCGAATTCTCTCCAATCTAGGGAGGATGATGCAGATTGAATGGCTTTGTTCGTTACAGAACAATATGACAGAAGAAGGCTTTAAGACCATAATGTTATTTTTCTGCTTTGTTGGACCTGTATGTGTGTGACTTGGCAATTTGACTTTTCTTATCTTCAATATTTTTGTTTTGGTGCTGGTTTATTAGATGTTTAGTATTGTAACCTAGGAATTCAGTTGCATTTTGTTAAGTTTTCAATGGACCTATAAGAAGGCTTCCAATTCCTATATTTTTAGAATTGAAATTCTAGATTTGTAGAAGAATTTGTGAGTTTGGTGTGTTTACAGATTCTGCTTATGCTTAGTTTAGTTGCAGTCTTGTTATCCCCTATTTTCTTGTTGCATGCTCTATCAGGATAGTATGATCCCATTGCCTCGGTTTGTCTCCACATATGCATATAATTAGATTTCCTAGAGTCATGTTCACTACTTCTGTCTAACCATCAATATGTGGGTGAGCAATACTACTGAACTTCAGAGAAGTGTCAAACATCTTCCATAGGGTAATCCAAAAATGACTAAGGAACTTAGTGTCCTTATCAAAAGTGATAGATTGTGGAACCCCATATAAGTGAACAATTTCCCTAAAGAACAACCTTGCAATATGAGATGCATCAGATGTCTTCCTACAAGGGATGAAGTGTGCCATCCTGAAGAATTTATCAACCGCAACAAACACAGAGTAAACTCCTCATTATTTTCGAGGTAGACCTAACACAAAATCCATAGACAAATTCTCCCAAATATTATTGGGATTAGGCAGAGGAGTGTAAAGGTTTGTATTTGTGACTACCCGTTCACTGTCTGACACATAACATTTCTTAACGAAATTCCCTACTTCCTTCTTCAATTAAGGCCAATAATATATTTCCTCTAAGAGTCCCACAGTCATATCTCTACCCAAGTTAGGCCACCTCCATGTAAATCTCGGATGAGTTTATGAAGTTCTAAGAAAGCATAGGCGATTCCTATAAAAAAATAGCCATTAAACACATAGAATTTACACGTGGGTTGTTTTACCACACTTGGCCCATGTGTCATGGAAATCATCATCTATGACATACAACTCCTTCAGGTATTCAAAACCCACCACCTCCTGACTCATGGTCATAAGCAAGGCTACCCTATGGCTTAAGGCATCAGCAACTCGGTTGGGGGCCCCTAACTTGTGCTTAATGACAAAAGGAAACTTCTGCAAGTAAGTAGACCAACTAGCATGCATGATGCCCAAGTGTTTCTAGCTATTCAAGAATTTCAGTCTGGTGGTCCGTATAAAGAATAAACTCGCTTTGCACCAAGTAATGCTCTCAATGCTTCAAAGCATTCACGACATCATAAAACTCTTGGTCATACATGGACTACTTCCTCCTAGCTTAATTAAGTTTTTCACTAAAGAAAGCCACTGGCTTGCCATCTTGGGATAAGACTGCCCCAACTCAATTCCACTAGCATTACACTCAATCTCAAACAATTTGTCAAAGGATGGTAGGGTTAACATATGTGCACTACACAACTTCTCCTTAATTAGAGCAAAGCTCTCTTTTTCTTCTTTCTCCCATTTAAATTTTCAGCCTTTCTTTAAACACTCCGTTATTGGAGCCACGATGGAGCTGAAGTCTTGATGAATCTTTAGTAAAATGTGGCTAGCTCATGAAAACTAAGCACTGTAGTTACTGTTTTTGGTGTTGGCCACTCTCGGATGGCAGCCACCTTTCCTTCATCTACATAAATACCATTAGCACTCACAATATAACCCAAAAACAAGAAGCTATTTGTCAAGAAATCACACTTTAAAGGTTGACAAACAACTTGTTCTCCTGTAGCCTCATTAAAACCTCTCTCAAATGACTTAAGTGCTCCTCTTCTTCCTTGCTGTAGATAAAGATGTCATCAAAAGAAATCACTAAAAATCTTCCAATGAACAATTTTAAAACTTGATTCATAAGCCTCATGAAAGTGCTAGGGGCATTTGACAACCCAAATGGCATGACCCTCAACTCAAACAAACCCTATTTAGTCTTGAAGGAAAATTTCCACTCATCTCTAGGACGGATTCCAATATGGTGGCACCCACTACTCAAGTCCATTTTGGAGAACAACCTAGAACCCTCCAACATGTCCAGCATATCATCTAAATGAGGTATGTGAAATATGTACCCCACCGTGATCTTGTTTATAGCCCGGTTATCTACACACATGCTCCAACTTTCATCATTCTTTGGTGCTAGCAAGGTTAGAATTGCACAAGGGTTGATGCTTTCACAGATGAATCCCTTCTACAACAATCTTGCACCTTCTCTCTCAAAACTTCACTCTTTTTTGGGTTCATATGATAGGGATGGAGGTTTAGTAAGTTTCCCCAGGTATTAAATCTAGCTATCTGATGCTGAATATCCCTCGTAAGTGGTAGTTGGCTAGGTAAATCCTCGAACACCAGCTTTTGAAACTCCCCTAAAAGTTGCTGAACTCTATCGGGTATCTTCTCCTCTGTTTCCTCTTGAACACTCCCAATTATAGCCTTCATAACCACAACATGAACTTCTTGGGTTTCTTTTACATCAAGCTTAAATTCATGTTTAGATTTGGCCACGGTTAGGAAGGATTACCCTTCTACTTTAAAGGTCTTGGGTTTAGTGCTAGCATCCTTTGTTGGGACCATAGCAATCTTATGGCCATTCTAGAACAAATATACATTCTCTCGGCCCTTATATGTGGCATCCACATGATATTGCCACTGTCTCCCTAATAAAACACGACTAGCATCCATATCTGTAACACCACACATCCTCCTCTGTCCTTTGTTGGGACCATAGCAATATTATGGCCTTTCTAGAACAATTATACATTTTCTTGGCCCTTATATGTGGCATCCACATGATATTGCCAAGGCCTCCCTAATAAAACATTACTAGCATCCATATCTATAACACCACATAACCTCCTCTGTATAATGCCTCCCAATTGATATGGGAACCCTGTAAACTTCAGTCAATCTCATTGTTGGTCCCTTCTTCACCTACCCAATAAGATAAGGTGAGGGATGAGGTTTTGTAGGTAGCTTCAGATGCTCTACCAACCTCCTGGTCACAAAGAGTATCCACAATCAAATCATATACCTTTTTCTACTGACACATAAAGACCTAAAGATGCTACGCCTCTAGGGTGGTTCCCCTTGCTTGGAGGAACGTAAAATTTGCTGCAAAACTAAGTATATTTGCTCCCCTTCAGTTTCTACACCCCCAACAACATCATAGACTTCATCATCAAATACTAGTTGTTCCTCTTCCTCTTCGGACTTGCCCTCAGGCTCAACTAAGTTCAGGGCTTCCTTGTTGGGCACTTATTAGAGCGATGCCCAAGCTTGCCACACCAAAAACACTTACCTAAGGATGCCTTTGCATATAGATTAAAAGTTTTGGCTTGCTCTTGCTCTTGACTAGTGGATATTCTTGTTTGTCTCGGTCTAACATGTCCATTACTACTAGCCTCTCAAGCTTTGTACACCCGAGGGCTTAGATTGTTCTAGGGCAGTGGGATGGGGTGCCTTTCCCCTACCTGAGTTATTATCCTCCCAAGTTCTCTGTGGGTAACTCGACCTACTCCCTGACCTCTCAAACATTCTACCTTCAAGGCCATATTGTGTGCTTCCTCCATGGACTAGAGGATTTGTAGCCCAATTTCCTCCCCGATACTAGGCTTCAATTCACTCAAATATTGAGGAACCTGTTGAAAATCAGTTTCATTCAAGTTGTTCCTTACATCTAATATAGTAAACTAAGCCGTGTGGTCAAATATAGACTTGTTGCCTGGTACACAATTTTGGTACTTTTGGAATAGGTATTGCTCATAGTCTAGGGGTAAGAATCTCTCCATGAGTAGTTGCTTCATCCCTCTCCAAGTGTAAATTGTAGCTTTCCCTTGATGTCTTTTATTCCACTGTAGCTGGTCCCACCACACAATAGCCCATTTTTGTGCCTAAAGGCGGTGCCACACTAAGAGAAAATATGGGTTTTCTCACGGAACAATTTCGTAAGAAAATACTATAAATTCTGTGACAAATGACATTTCTCACGGATTATTGCCCCGTGAAACTTTTCCTTGTGAGAAAATACTTTTTTCTCACAAAAAAATCTGAAAGAACATTTCTCAAAGCTTTTCTCTTAGAATCGGACTTTCTTCATGAGAAATGACGATAAAATTTGAGAGAAAAAATATGGATTCATGAGCCTCTCGCGGACGTTCACTCAGATATATGTCAGTGAGAAATCTCTCATGGCATTTTGACCAATAGAAGGTTTGCAAGAAAAATTAATTTCCCACGAAATTGTTCCGTGAGAAATGAGGAGAGAAAGACAAAAAATGGTTTTGGATATATTCTTACGGCTTGGTGGCCAATAAAAGTTCAAAGAAACATTAATTTCTCACAGGCACATACCTTGAGAAAGCAAGCACTTTTCTGATGTATTCTCATGGCTCAAAACCATGAAAATGTCTGTGAGAAACGTTAAAATATTTTTTTTAATTATTAATTTTCTTATACATTAACTTGTCAACTTTTAAGAATAACCTAAAAAAAGCATAAATACACCATAATGAATCAAATTCAATATATGATTAAATTAATGAAAATAACTTATATAAAATATAATGTAAAAAAGTAAAAAAAAATACATCAATGATCACCATCTAACTCATAATCATTGTTAATGGATTAGCGAGAGGGAACGGGGGATGCGAAGGGGCAGAAGCAGAAGTAGACATGCCATTGACTAGCTGACTGATCAACTTCTATTGTTACTTCATCCACTCTTGTTGCTGTTGCTCCATCCAAACCTGATGCTACTGCACGATCTCTCTAAGCATCGACATCTACTGCTTCATCCACTACAACTCTTCGAGATCCTGGGTGGCCCGTGGTGGCTGGCTTGATTGAGTTGAGTTGACCACGCCAATCTTAGACCCCATCCCAAAAATTCGTCCCTTCTTATTCCTCCCACTAACAACCTTCATCCATAGACGAGTGTTATCGATAGAAGAATATGACTCCTGGGTTTGGACTATACGTTCCTTAAAAGATTTCTTATGAGTTAAATCATAATTATTGAGAAGTTAATTCAAACATAATTAAAGAGAAACCTATAATATTAAAGTTCAATGAAATTTAAATTAACTTATGTAAATGTTGTCAGCTTATGGATGCACCCAACCCTTGGTCTCGCTGTGTTGCAGACGACGGAAGATCGCAGCGGGCTTCAGGAGCTCTCCCTAACTCATTTGTCTACAAACAATGAATTAAATTGTTAAAATAATAATACAATGTCATGCCCTAATTTTCGAGACGTGACCAACGTAGGAATGTTATCATATAGGTAACATCCTACAAGCATGAACTATTAACTATACATGACCATCCAATTACAAAGACCAAAAGAATATAATTATTTAACTGAATAAGACCACTGCACTGAGCAACATAACTTATGCACAAAATGTCTACATTGCACTAGTGGATCGACTCTTCATCAAGACAGGTTTCCATAGCCATACCGTATACACATCATCATAAGGTACAACTTGGCATAACACTTAATACATACCTAAACCAGCCCAGGACAATGCAACATTCCTAGCCCAACTATCTAATGATACCATTTGTTGCTCTATTTGCCTTTTGAGAAAGCTTGAGAATTGCTTAGAAGATATACTAAGCAAATAATAGATCTATCCACTAAGACAATATATAACTGAGATTACCAAACACAAAACAATAAGAGGAAAGGAACCAAAAATTTCCTCATCAACAGACATCACTATCAAGCCAAAACCCTCACCCAATATTTCATTAACACGTTAATCTAACCCATAATCTACAAAATTTCATATTTAATATATGAAAATAGCAAACCAAAACATGCGGTTCAAGATTAGAGGAAAACATACACTAAACTTATTGCAACCAAAAGACTAACTGCAAAAATACTAGATGGATCGAGAATAAGTAGAAAATCATAAGAACTTCCCTGAAGATGGAAGCATGAGATGGGTTATTTGCTTGTAATGTTGCTACTGTATATTCTGGAATACTATCCAGGAATGAAGAGTATTTGAAAAGATGAGAGCTGGGCGTCTAAGAAAGAGAGAGAAATACCCAGACGATATTCTCCTATATATTTTGAGACTAAACAACTCGATTTTATTTGCACAAAACAGAGGAAGGAAGATGAAGGCTTTGTACAGGTTTTTCTTTAAACAAAGTGTGGCTCTACTACAGAGGATAAATGAGTATGAATGAGAGTAGAGGGAATCTACTGGAATGGTTGCTACAGAGGCATTTCAGAGAGTTGCCTAGAATGGTTGAGAATTTTGAGATAAAAATCCCTGAATGAGGTCAGTGCCACTGTTGCTAAATATATGAAATAGGGCATATTTTTTGAGTGGCTAGGAAAAATGAACAATTAATAGAAATTTTCTAGATATAAATGCATCAAATGCAGAAAGACCCTAAACATAGAAATTTGACAAGGAGCCACATAACATGATCGAGACACCTAGAAAAATATGATTGCTTCTTGGATTATATTATCTAGAATTTTTAGCCACAAAACAATTGGAATAGCCAAGGATGTTTTCTTTTGAAATAGCCACATATATATTTTTAAATTTTTTTTTTACCTTTAAAATCTTACCTAATAATATTTTGAAAATTTTTAACCTTAACTCATAACATACAACAAAAACTTTACTTAATTTAAATAAGCATATATTATAATATATCTACCTCTTTTAAAAGAATTCGTCCTCGATTTCAAATGAAAAAGAAATAGACTTTTGATATTGCAAAATAATGTTCCTAAATTTTTTTGTCATACTTACATAACCATTAAAAAAAAACAAGTAACAACAAAATTTTATTATTCAGAAATATCAACAGTGGACAAGCACAAACATGATGTATACATAACATAAATACAATTAAAGAAACATAACAATTTATCTACCTCTCCAAAAGAATTCGTCATCGAATTGAAAAAAAAATGAAATATTGATACACAAAATAATTCATTTATAATTTTCTTATAATCTCAAGATTCAAGCAATAACAAAGATTCAAAATCCAAAAACATCAACAACCGAATACAATACACACTATGTAACCATCAAGGAAAGCAGGATATGATTAAGGACTGGTGAAGCAACAAAAAAATAGGTTTCTATAAACTTTGCTAATGATAAGTACTCCCAAGTGCCCTTACCACGAGATAGGCTAATAGTTTCCCAAAACTGGAAAGTTGGGGACCTTTATATGACCTAACCACAGACTACAATTAATTAAACTTGTAAGTTAATAAAAACAATTAATTAAACTTGTAAGTTAATAAAAACTCACGATCCTCTTTGAATGCTTAGAGACAGAGATGCATCTACCTCAAAACAACCTTGAAATCTTCGGATTCCCAAATAGCCCTCAGCTGGTCCTTGATGTGGACGCCTAACTAGTTGCCTTTCGTCTTCCCTTTTTGGATGTTTCTTAAGATCACTCGTATGTTGTTACTGCACTTGGTTTCCCATATCTTATGGATTTTGACATCAAACTAGGATTCAGACACACCTTTTTTGAATTAGAAACAATAAAGTTAGAGTCAGTAATCATGAAAGTCAAGTTAATCGAATAAAAACATGCAAGTTTGATTAACACTTAAACATGTTCTACCAGTGCTCCTTCTAGTTCTTGAATGGGCGTGAGACTCGAAGTAATACAAATAAAAAGTTGAAGTCTCTTCAAGAATATACGCTTTGCATATAGAATCTTCCACATGAGCCTTAATTTTGAGCTTTCACTTTAACATCAGCAAGAACCTCTCAAAAGGGTACATCTGTCTATATTGCACAGGTCCATTCAGGTTTTTTCGCTAATGCTTCTTCAACTGAGTAAACGGGTAAATATTCCCTAAGATAAAAAAAATAGCAGAAAATCTTCTCAATTTATACATTATGATAGGAATATTGTTTTCCATGACCTATAACTCAGTTTTGCACAAAGTGGCAGAACAAATATTTTAAAAAAATTAACTCAACTCTACAAGAGGTTTCCAAATTGCAAAAGGCAACCCACTAAAAGTTATTGGCAACAACCTCGCCATAAATACATGACAGTCATGACTTTTCATGTGGGGTCAAAGTTTAAGAATTAGTGTCAACACATCTCCCTAAGTTGGATGCATATCCATTAGAAAATTTCAAACTTTGCACCCACTCACAAATGACTTTTTTCTGGTCAACAGTTAGTGTGTAAAGTGCCTTCAATTTCGCACATATACCATATCCTAATTCTAGCAACTTCAAACTTAGATGCTTATAATACTTAGTTAAATCCATCGTTGCCTTCATATTGTCTTTGGTTTTATCTTTAACTTCCATAACTGTATTGAACACATTCCCAAACACATTAGCCTTTGTCTATATTGTGTAGGATTAATAAATCATGCTAATAAGGTAAATCCTTAAAATTTGTGTTTAGTCCAATTGTGGGTTTGACCATAACCAATAGAAACTTCCCCCTCACTTTCTGTTACTTTTGATTGTCCCAATACATGTACAAAGAGTTCATCTTGAGAATAACGCCCTATATGGGATGCCTTTCTTAATTTTATTCTTCAAGAAGTTGTTCTTATGTCAATGAAAGGGATGCTTTAAAGGGAATAATTGTCTATAGCAATCAAAATAACAAATCCTCTGCCCATGCTTCAGATAAAATGCCTTGGAACTGCCCATGCAAATAAGGCAATGCAGCCTACCAGATGTTTGTCAATCCGATAGCATTCCATATACAGGATAGTCATTGATGGTCCACAAAAGACTAGCTCACATAACAAAGTTTTGTTTAAATGAAATGTCATACGTATACACTTTCTAATGTCAAAGTAGTTTTAGTTCGTCAATTAAATGCTGCAAGAAGACATCAATTTTGCTTTTTGGATTATGTGGACCAAGAATAATCATTGCTAAGAAAATGTATTCCCTGCACATACACATGGCGAAAGATTGTAAGGAGTAATGATGACAAATTTCACAATATGACAGTCGGTGAAAAGCCATCATTTTATGACATTAGGCGCGTAAGGAAAAACACAGGGAAAAAATGAGTCGTCACCAATTAATTAAAGTCCTTAAAAATAGAAAAAAGCAAGACACTGACCCTTGAAATAAGATGAAAGGTTCAAGAGTCCAATTACATGCGTGGAAGGTGTTAAGCACCCCACAACATCCATCGTTAAGGATGGTTACCCTAGATTGTTTATGTTTAAAATTTTAATATATTTTAATTATCTCCTTTTTATTAACGTGATAATGGACAAATTTAAAGAAAGAAAGAACCAGACATGCCTAAGTAATTCTTACGTACCCCAAAAGGGATCAAGATTAATGTAGCTTGAGAATATTTGACAAATTAATTAGGTAAGATGTATGATCTCTTGCCTAGGAATATTAGGACTTTAGGAGAAGATAAACTTCCACTTAAAGTCTTAAAAAAGAGTTAGGACATTTGGGGAGGACAAACCTCTACTAAAAGCATATGAAAATTAGGACATTAGGGAGGATAAACATCTACTAAAAGTGTATGAAATTGGGACATTAGGAGAGAATGAATTTCCACTTAATGCCTATGGAAGCTAGGACTTTGGAGAAGATAAAATTTCACTTAAAGCTTATGAGAATTAGGTCATTAGGGGAGAATGATCTCCACTTAATGCCTAAGGTGTTGGGTGATCTTTGGAATCACTTTAGAGAAGAAAGTGGTTTATTAGGTCCTTAACCTAGAATTGGACCTTTGAAACTTCTTAAAGAGTAATGTAAGGGAGTATTGGGCCTTTGGAACCCTTTGTGAAATTGGAATCCTTTAAAAGGTAGTTTAAATGAATATTGGGCCTTTAGAGCTATTGTTGAAAGTTGATTATTCAATTTGGACTTTTTGAGTATTTTCTTTTTTTAAAAATGTCACTCTAATTGAGCCTTTGTACGCTTAAAACGTTAATTGGGTCCTTTGGAACCCCTTTTAAGTGAAATCATTGGCTTTTGGAATCCTTTTTGAAAAATAATTTGAATGGGTCCTCGAAACTCATTTAGAAAAAAATAAATTGATTTGGCCCTTAGAACTCCATTCAGAAAATAAATTAATTGGGCCCTTGAACCCCATTTAGAAAGCAAATTAATTGGGCACTTGAAACCCATTTAGAAAACAAATTAATTGAGCGCTTGGAACCCCATTTTGGATCTTGTAATTTAAAGAGAAGAGCTTTAGGCCTTGGACCCATGAGTTTACAAATTATTTTCTATAAAGAGAACCCCAAAACAAGCATATTATCTTAAGCATATTGAAACCTATTTAATTTATCTTCAAAAGGCCACTAAAAACTTGAAGATAAAAAAAAAAAAAAAAAAAAAACCAAGGTGTGTTGGATAACCTTTTTGCATTGGTGAAGATCATAACATGTACCCACAACCAAAAAAACAATAAAAGAAAAATAAAAAGGACAAGATGAAATAAAGCCAAACAAATAAAAACAAAGGGAAGGCTATGCCTACAATTAGGAAAAGGAAAACAAAAATGAAAATTAAGTACCAAAAATTTTACAAGTCAAGAATGATGATCAATAATACTGAGATAAACCAAATAGACATTAAAACCATATACACCCAAAATGTACAAAAGCAACCTAGAATCCCTTTTCAGGAAAGGAAAGGAGTTAGGGGCTTTTGTGATCATCAAATTTTCATCATGTAGCTTTTTGAAAGAGTCAAACATAAAAGCATTAAAACAACAACATATATTTTTATTTTATTTTCCACGAAGGAAATAAAAACAGTAACATGTTTCAAGAAAAAGAAAACCAATGCCAGCTTGCATACATCTCATTATTAAAACAAAGCATGAAGAGAGTATTATATATTCCATGGCAAAATAAAATCATATACAAAAATAAAAGAGAGACATCTAACTCTTCAAGTGAAATGGAATTTGGTTGAAGCAAAGGGAAACATTTTTTATTTATTTATGGTCAAGCCAAGAGTCACATTCAGACAATACACATTCAAATGAAAACATTTTAGATTTCTAATAACAAAAAATTTCGAATATCACAAACCTAACAAATCAACGAGTTTAAAATGCTACAATGAAACTACCTCACTCTATAATGATTAAACAAAACACCTCAAAGAGATTAAAAATACTAAAAACAGAATAATTGTTCACACAAAAAGAACCTGCATACATATTAAGATACCTCTGACTTGCTGCAAAATAACAAAGTGTGAACACTAGGTAAACAGAGTTGGAAACACGAGACTAAATCATCTATCTCATAGCTGAATAATCCCAAAATACCACCCAATCTGACATGATTATATTCAAAATGGAAGCAATTTTAAAACAAAACAAAATGCCCCTTCATTTGTCAACCCTTCAAATAAAATAAAATTTAAAAAACCAAAAGAAAGGTTAAGCATCATATTAGGATTTCAAACATAATATTATTTTTAAGCAGAATGAAATTAGCTTTTTGCCACAAAATAATATGCCTAGCAATAACCAAAATCAGATTCTTTTTTTTGGTCTCAAAACAACACATTTCTAAGTAACCACAATCAATTATTGTTTTTTTAACCAAAACAAGATGTTCCCCAACACAATGATTTATGATTCGTTAATCCAAAACAGCATGCTTTCAAAACTAGTTTCTGATTTTCTAAACCAAACAACATATTCTAACAAACATGAAAAGGTAGATTCGAACACCAATAAAAAAAAAAAAAAAAAAAAGATGAACAAATGATGAAGGAAATGAATAACTTACCTCCTTTCACCCAAACTTTCCAGCAGCAAACTCTCAAGAAAAGCTTTCTCAAAAACCAAATCTCAGAAATTCTAGCAAATCCTCCTCTAAAATCGCCCTTTTAAAAATTGATCTCTTTAATCGTTTTTGCTCCCCTTCTACTTCCTCCATTTTGTGTATTTATAGCCTAAATCCCCCAAGAAAAGGGGCATCGTCACCACGAATCGTCCTAGAGCAAAATGATGAGGGGTTTTGTTGCACATGAGGCATGGTTAGGGGGGACTAGAAAGAGAGATACTCTCTGCCATAGACCTTGAGGAGCCGTGGGAAAGAGAAGCATAAATACTTCTACATTTCGGCCATCCAACGTATAGTGAGAAAAGGTTGAGGGAGTGTGTGTGTGCAAAAGAGGAAATGGTAGATGAAAAGAGGAGGGGGGACCATTTGGGCGGCTAAGGTTTGCTTTGGGAGAGAGTGACGGCTAGTGTTGAGTTTAGGGAGGAGAGGAAAGTGACAACTAGGGGTTTGTGTAAGGAGAGGAAAGTGATGACTGCTAGGGTTTGGTGAAGGGAAAGAGAAAAAATCAAAAGAAGGGGCGGCTAGGTTAATTATAGGGAGGAGATTGGAGTGAGGAACGGCTAGGGTTTGGAAGTGAGAAAAAGTATATAGGTTGAGTGACACAGGTCGGGTTGTGTTATATGGACTGGGTTGTGGGTTTGGACTCCTGATTAAAGGGTTAGCAACTTGGGTTTGGAATTAATGTGGGCTGGCCAAAAGTTGGGCTTGGTAAAAGTTGGTTAGGTTGGAAGATATTGGCAAAAAATAATAAGAAAAGGGAATTGGGCTTCAAAATGTGGGTTTTTTTTTATTATTTAATTTTTGTTTCTTTTATATTTTTGTATTCTCCTTTTTTTTCACAATTTGTAAATAAAGTAAAGCTAGAAATAATAAACACTTTATTCTATGATTCTTTTTTATTTTGTATTCAATTAAAAAAAACGTATAATAATAATACAAAATATATACTGGACAAAATTGGGTGTTTATAACAGACCAAGAAGAATGTCTTGGCCTTCATTTTGAATGGACTAAAACCATTCGCTCATAGACCCAACCAAACATTCCTTGTTTCATAAAAAAAATTCGTGTAAGCCTGGTCAAAATGCTTCCATGTGTCTCCATCTGATAGATGGGACAACGCCCCTGACTCACATAAGTGTTCCTGATGCCATCTCATTTCCTTCGCAGAAACATTAGATGCAAAAATTCTTTGCAATATAGGATTGATGGGCAAAAATCACATATGTTTGTTTGAAATATCCTTAACCTTTCTTTTACCGACTTATGACTGTCTGAACCATGCTTCACCACAAAATTGACATTGACTAACATTTGTATCTTCACCATAATACAACATACACCCTTGTGGAAAACTGTCAATCTTCTTATACCCATAACCAAGTTTAGAAACTAATTTCTTGGTATCATACAAATTTTGAATGCTTTCGATGACAGCTTGACAATATCTCAGTTATCAATGTGATAAGCTAATCTATACATGCCTATGCAACGTTATAGTCTTGACTTTATGCTCAACAATCTAACAGCCATTGAACGCACATAGTGTGTTTCATATCCATCCCATAATGGAGATTGTGCGACACTCAACATATTATAAAACTTGGCTCACTCTATATTAGTATCCTTCTCCGCTCTATAGTACTCCCTTTCAAAAGATGGCCCAGCAGCATCTATAACCATATGCTCATACTGTAAGAAATATTGGGTCTGAAACTCAATTAGTGGAGGTTACAGTGGAAAGACCTCTCCATGATTCACCCAATAATAGTAATCATCTATAAAACATTTCATATATAGATGTATCTTTACAACATTTGATGTTTGATACCTTCTGCATTTATATTTACTACATAGGCATATAAACTTCTATTCTTTAACATAGAAATTAAGTGCAAAAGTAAATTGAATAAATTTTTCAACACCAACATAAAACTCTTCAGTAATAGTCTTAGTATTGGGATAAAGATTATTGTTCATCCAAAAACGATACTCAGAAATCTCCATATTCCTTAAAAAATAACTAATAATTATAAATTTATTACATAACATACATGCATCAGAATACATCAAATCATAGTCACTGTAAAATAATCCAAAAAAGTTTACACATTAGTTCTATACATCCATCATACAACAGAAGTCTAAATTTTTTTTTTTTACAAAAATGTACACAATATTATACATAATTTAATCTATTAAATTAAAGCCCTAAAGACCATAAAATTGACATTCATCCAAAAAATTCAAAAAAAAAAAATTAGGAAAAATCATTCATAGTCTAAACCCATCATACAACAAAAACCCCAAAAAATTTATCAAAATGTAAATAATATTATACATAATTTAATTTATTAAATTAAGCTTTAAACACTATAAAATTGAAATTCATTCCAAATAATTCAAAACAATTAGGAAAAAATATACAAATACTCTACATCTATCATACAACAAAAGCCCCAAAAATATTATACATAATTTATTTATTAATTTAAGCCTTAAATACTATAAAATTAAAATTCATTTAAAATAATTCAAAAAAATTATGAAAAATATCCAAACACTCTAAATCCATCATACAAAAAAAGTCCCAAAGAAATTTCAACAGCAAAAATCTACATCAACTCCCATTTGAATATTTTAATTTGGATTTCAACATACTTATCATACATCAAACTAAACCATAAACCAACTCCATATACTATCAAATAACTATCCAAAAACATTTGATATTCCTAGATTTCGCACGGAGTTTCTCACCGACAAGTCCGTGAGAAATGTTTCTCAAGGACAACTTCCATGATAAATACACCAAAAACGGTGTGTTTCATTTATGATGGTGTGTCTCACAAATTGTTGTCTGTGAGAAATGTTTCCCACCATGTTCCCCTTTTTTTTGCTCACTGCAATTGGTTCATGAGAAAATTCATTTTGAAGTTCTCACAACATTGTATTCGTGAGAAGACCATTAGACCATCTTCACGCCACGTTCTCGCCTTGTTTGTGCATTTTTTCTGTGTCCACAATGTCCGTGAGAAATTTTCTCCCAATTTTATATTCAAGATAAATACATGAGAATTTCTCATGGAAAAAAAAAGACCCATGTTTTCTTATAGTGCAAGCTTCACCATATGTTCTTCGGGAACCTCCATTATCTTAAAGAACCTTTCCACTTCAAACACCTAGTCAAGAAAATCCTCTATTTGGATAATCCCATTGAAAGTGGGAATTTCTGCTTTCAAATGGAAATCCTCATAACCCATGTTTTGTCCCCTTTTATGGCCTTGAGTCCCATATTGAAGGAATCTCTTTCGTCTTTTGACTCCGAATCGTCTTCCATGAAGGCTCGCTAGTTGCACCCATAGGAGCCACACCCCTTCACGTGTTCCTTGCGTCCCAGGTCTTGGTTACCTCATGCAAAGGCCTTGACGAAACCCTTAGCCCCAACACTCATAACATTTCAACCCTAGTTGGCATCAAATCCCAGGCCAACAATAATCTCACATAATTCTGCCATCTGCTAGCGTTGCTCCTTCATGAAATGGCGTTGCTCCGTAATTGCAGCTCAGATGGCCTCTTCCCCGCGAGCAATGTCAACGGGTTTTCCTCCTTCCCTTGTTTGATTGGCCATCAAACCCTGGCAAATCAATGCTCTGATACCAATTGATGCAATAGAAACAATGAATAGGGGAATTAACACCGGTTAATGCCTTGGAAATCTAGTGTCCACCGGAAACAGAGAGGAAAAAGCTACCTTCTACGTAACAACAACAAACCAAAATAGGTTTAGCACACCCTAACCAAAAAGAAAAATACACTAAAGCCATTAAAATACTAGTAACAAACATAAAACATGAAAGGGCAAAATAGGAAAATTGAAAAGTAAATAAATAAAACTGCTGCAGTAACTAAACATCTTTAGCTCCCCTCTTAGCCTTCTTCAAGTCTAGATTTTCCATGTACTCCAAGGCTAATTGTTCTACATCACTACAAATGATCTTCTGGCATACGGAACCTTAGCTTTTTATTTGGCTATAAACAAATGTCTTGTGTCTCCCAAATTGCAATGTATTTGCAAACACATTTGATCAAGGATTACAGTCATTGTTTCATGTTTTAATGTTAAAATTTCTTCCCCTTCATTCTGGAGAACACTACCTCAAAAAGTAAGTAATACTTCTATCTTGTTTGAAATATGTAAATTCTTTCATTTTTGTGCGGCAAAGTTTTTAAAGTTGGATAGTGGAGCTACTTGGAGATAAAGTAGCACCAACAGCATTTCATATGAAGAAACATTTCTACATAGTTGGTTGTATCAGTACCTAGAATGGAATTTCAATTAGGCTGGAATATGTAGGCATTACTAAGGAGTAGTTGGAAACGGTATATATAATTAATTATTTCTAATTGTTTCTTAAGAGACCATTCGAGCACAAAACTGGGAGTATTTTGTTGCATTACCGTTTGAGAATAACTTCCAGAAATGATCAAATTACTTCCACATTTGGTGTTAAATGAACTTTTGAGCTTCACATGCTCATCCTCGTGTATTGTAGCTACCTGAAATATGCCAGCCATACATTTTATAAGATGGCGCAAACTTAGACATGAGCATTCTTCCATGTATAATAAGAAATCATTGAAAGTGCTCTAGGATCCATTCGTTTTGACAGAAAGTAAGTTTTCGAAAATTACTTTGCTAACTTTTTGTTGTTTGGCTCAGAAGAAAAGTTAATCAACGAAAAGTTCTAAAAAATAACATAAATTAGCAACTTTTATAATGGAAACTGACTTCCGCTTTTGGAAAGCGAAAATTATTTTATATTTTATCAACTTTAAGACTCAACATCCTAAGAATTTTCTTTCTTGCTTTACTTTCAACTTCTATTATGACTCAATACTTCAGATAGAGTCCCAAATCTAGGCCCAGGTCTGACTCTAATCTTGAGGAGATCATATCGTTTAATTTGAACAATAGAAAATATTTTCTTAATACATCAAACAATTAAAAAGATTTTCTATTATGTTGTCAAAACAACAGAAAATATTTTCAAAAAAATATTTTTCTTCAAAAATTTTTAAGACAAGTATTTTTTGTCAAAACAAACGACCCAAATTACTAAAATAATTGTGAAGAAGCTGATAACCTGAATGCCCTTTTGACACAAATTAAGGGCAATGGCACAAGCAACTTTGGTGACTTTACCCCTAAATAATACTTGGGTAGTTCCTTTTGGAATACTGTTAAGAACAACTGCAACTGCCAGGCTGCTACCATCTACCAACTTAACGTTTAGCTCCGGAAGCTTATTAACATACAGCACTCCATATTTGTTAAGTTCATCCTCCTGATTCATGAGACCCAGGCTTAGCACTTTTGTGCCTTTTCATTCAGCATCCGGGATTGCTTTCTCAATCACTCTGTTGATAGACTCTTTTTGCCATTGCAGAAAGTACTACAAGGAGAAGTTCAACAAGAAGGAAGAAATTTCAATAATTATATGAATTCTCAATCTATACATTATTAAGAGAAAGGAAAAAAAAAAAAAGAACAAATTGACTTGAAGCAAATTAAACCTTTCCTAAAGCAATTAATCATCTAAAACAGATTAAGCCTTTTTTATGAGAGGACTCTAATTTTTTTTAGCCCAATTCGTCAATTTATG
>JASKGM010017149.1:0-32334 GCA_034509205.1 Ceratonia siliqua
ACAAATTGTTGGCTTATATGAATTAAAACCCCATTATGAAATAACCTGATAAAACATCCCGGGTCCAAAATTCACAGCCCAAATAAAATATTGTAACCTCAAGAGGGTTCTAAATTAAACAGATTTAGAATTAACCCCCAGCCAAGTTTGAACAGGTTCTACTTCACTAGGGTTGAGTCCCAAGGATTATGTCAAAGATTGAACCCAAAACAAAAGCCAACAGCACATCAGCAATTTGTCAAATATCAACCGTAAGATGAATGAATGTCGGGCCATGAACCAACAAGAGGCTTTAAAACAACAACTCGAGACCAATGTCCAATTTTGAAAAGGAGCAAAATCATATACAAGAAAACTAGAATAGCAACATAATTAATCAGTAAGAATGTCTGGCAACATGTAAAAAGACAGCAACAACATTTTTAGACAGTAATAAACCTAACGATAAAAGAGCTAACAATATTTCATATAAATTAACCACAAGATCAACATTGAGACAATGAAATGAACAACAACAGCACCTTTAAAGGCATGTTGATCCTGAATAACCGGCAGTAATACAATGCGTTTTAACAGAAAGTGACATACAACAGAAACGTATGGTTTGGTTATAGTCAACCAAGGCAGAAATTAAAGAAAATAAGTTAAATAGAATTTAAACGAAACACATATCTATTCGAAGTTAGAACCTATTCTGATTAATAAATATATTCCAAACCAATAAAAAAAATCAAATCTCATAGTTTGATTCCAAGTAGCAAAATCCCACCGAATTTAACAAACTAAAACATTTTATCCCCAAAATTCAATTCCTCCAACGCAAGTATAAGAAGTGAGAAGAAAATTAAGGATCCCTTACTTGAACAAAGCCCCAAGTCCAATGATATATCACAATCTTCAGAGCTTGCTTCCCAAAATCCTCTTCTCTCAGTCTCAAAGGCTCTCAGTTCGCTTCCAAAAATGCCCTTTTCTCGGTGATCCTCCCTGTCTCACTCTCACTCTCTTCTTATATGGTTTCACCATGAGAAAAAATCCCATGGAGGACGGGTCTTCAACCTCGGGAATCAATTACTTTATCACACCGTGGTTTACACGCCGCGGGCAGTGCAAGACAGCAGAGCCAATTGTTTTATAACGCGGTGGCTGGCAAAGGTAAAAAGGGGGCTTACCGCGGCGTGATGCAGAGACCATGGATGGGGTGACCATCACAAGGTGAGGCAGAGGAACGGGTGCATGGGGAACCATCGCGAGAAGGAGAGACAGAAGTACAGCCACAGCAAGAAGGGGAAAAGGATATGGTGCAGAGGCAGAGATTGAGGACACGCAGCGCGGGTAGAGAGAAGACGTACATTTGGGGATTTAGGGATTTCAGTGTATACGGGTCAGGTGCTGGGTTGATACGGGTCAGGTATTGGGTTGGACTGCTGGACCGGTTGGGAGTGAATTGGTGGGCTGGGCTCGCTTCTCTTTTTTTGTTTGTTGGTGCATTAGGCTGGTAAGTTATTGGAGTGGGCTGGACCTTTTTTATTGAGGGTTGATTTGGCTGCAAAAAAAAAAAAAGGTTTTGGGCTTTTTGTTTTTGCTTCTTTTTTCTTCCTCTTTTTTTTTTAAAAAAACTTAATAATAATATTTTATTATTTTTTAGACTTATAAAATATGTACGTATTTTTTATTTTGATCATTTTTATTTATTATTACTATTTTTATTTTTATTTTTATTTTTATTTTTATTTTTTATTTTATTTTTTATTATTATCATCATTTTTTTTACGAGAAATTCATTAAACACAAAAAATTCAAAGGTCATCCAGACAAAATTGAGTGTTTACACACTCAACTTTTCAAGCAGCTCCAAGTACTCTATTTGAGTTTTTTGGTGTTGTTTTCAAGATTATTTATTTACACATAATAATTAAGGTTATTTGTGTTATCGCTTTCCTTTGATTTTGTTGAATGCCCTAATCCCATAATTACAACCAAACATCAAGACTATGTTTCTTGTATCCATGAATTGATAATGCATTAAAATGCAATGATATTCACACTAGTCTTTAGAGATTATGATGAATCCTGCATATATCCATTTTTCCTTTATCCTTCTTTCTCATACAAATAAGTCAATATCATAGAAAACGTCATGACAGGTCCCATAAGAATTTATGGTAATGAGACTACCTACAAGGAATTAGAGTTCTTGTGGTCATTCTTTTGCTAATAACTAGACATTTCTAGTCTCCATTTAAACAATAAAAATTGAAACTACAGCACCGTGATCACTCAAGATTGATTGAAATTTAGCTTGATTTCTTGCATAGCAAATAGCATCTAACATGAGAACTATCAATACAATAAGATCTTTCATTTCGTCCTAAAGATGTATAAGATCCTTCATATATGCTATCCTTGTCGTATTCTACACTTTCAGTTGTAACTTGAGCTATACCTAATGAATTTAAACTCTATCACTTGAATTAAAATTTTGGCACTGTTGCAATTGGTTAACATCATAGCTGCTACAATACTCAAAGTGGATTGGTTGAGATTTACCCTCGACAGGATTTGAAGGCTTCTCAAAATCAGGGTGATGTCGTGATCTCCTCTGCAGGCCGCATCAGACGCGTTAAAGGAGACATTTTTCTGGCAAGCTGCATGATATAAGATTCTCATATGCAAACAATCAAGAACCCTGAATATCATGTTTGAAAATATCCAAAATATCTGGAATTATCTTTGTATTTTTTATAGCAAACCAATATATATATATACACCTTTTGTACCATTTCTATTTGATTGAAGAAAGAAAACATTTTACATATTCTTGTCTTCCTCCTCTGTTTTTGCAAACAAAATAGAATCTTCTTACACCCCAAATTTAACATGGTATCAAAGTTATTACCTAGTCGTTCTACCACACATCTCTCACTTCATCATCATATTTTCAAAATCAATGAGTTCAACCATTGAAGTCACACTCAACCACAAACCCGTATCATCTTCATGAGAAGCACCAAACTTTCAAAGAAATCGTTTGCGAGCTCTAACCTACCATCGTCGCCTGTATCCCACCAATCCATCTCCGTTCCAACCACCGTTGAAGATGCCAGATTGTTGCCATATATTCGAACTTCTAAGTTTGCAATTCTATTCACCTTTTGGTTCTGATATGAATATTGCTCATAAGCCTTCTATTTCGGCGTGCATCCTTGACTAATTGGTGGATTAATGCTATGGACTCATCTTCTCTATTGTACACCTCTCTTATGAATTTATTTTTCTTTATTTTGGCTTTTCAACCCCCGTGCACCTATTTGCTTTTGCCTCCATCCTATGACTGGCTATAGAAGGTTATCTGAGTGAAAAAAAAGGATTGAGTAAAAAATTGGAAAAAGTGTCATGAAGTGTAGAGTTATAAAAGGAGTGGGGCTCACGTAAAAAAAAAGGCAAGAAGAAAAGATATGATATTTCTCAATTTCATCAAAATTTCAAAACGAATAAGTTTTTCCTCCATTGATCTAATTTCTACAATAGAGAAGTTCTCCCTCTATTGACCAAATTTTACAACAAGGAAGTTTTACCTTTGTTCATCAAAACCATCAGATAGAGATGTTTTACCTCTGTTTATCAAAATATTTGAACATAGACATTTTACCTTTGTTCATCAAAATCTTCAAGAAAAGCATTAAGCTAGGACCTGTTCAAGACATTAGTGTGCTAGATTGGTGTTGCGAATCTCCACACACCTACTTGAGGTAGAGTATTGGAATTGGTGAACATCCTAGCTGGCACAATGCTCAAAGTGGATTGGGTGAGATTTGCCCTTGATAGTATCTGAAGGCTTCACAAAATCTAGGTGATGTCGTGATATCCACTATAGGCTATATCAGATGCGTTAGAGGAGATATTTTTTGGCAAGATGCACTATATCGAATTTTCATATGCAAATAATCAAGAACACAAAAGATGGTATCTAAAAATATCTAAAATCTTCGGAAATATCTTTGTATTTTTTATTTACAGCAAAGTAGTATATATATACTCCTTCTGTAAATTTCCATTTGAGCAAAGAAAAAACATGTTTTATGTATTCTTCCACCTCTGTTTCATACAAACAAAATAGAGTCCTCTTACATCCCAAATCTAACATGGTATCAAAGCTATTACCTAGTCGTTCCACCACATATCACTCACTTCATCATCATCTTACTTTCAGAATCGACACGTTCCACCATTGAAGCCACACTCAACCATAAACTCACATCCTCTTCGTCGAGAAGCACCAGACTTTTAAAGAAAATGTCTATGAGCTCCAACCTGTCACCATCGCCTGCATCCCGCTAAGCCATCTCCTTTCCAACCACCGATGAAGACACCGGATTATTACCATATGTTCAGACTTCTTAGTTTGCCATTCTCTTCAATTACGTTCAACTTCTGGTTCTGATATAAGTTTCACTCATAAGCCCTTTATTTCAATGTGAATAGTTGACTAATTGGTGGCTCAATGTTACGGACTCATCATCTCCATCGTACACCTATCTTTTGAATTTCTTTTTCTCTATTTTAGCTTTTGAACCACTTATTTACTTTTACCCCCTGTAACCGGCTATAGCATGTTATCTTATTGTAAAAAAAAAAAAAAAAGGAGAGATAGAGTAAAAAATTGAAGAAAGTGACGTGAAGTGTATAGCTATAAAAGGAGTAGGGCCCATGTGAAAAAAAAAGGATAAAGAAAAGATGTTATTTCCCAATTTTATTAAAATTTCACGAGAGAAAAGTTCTACCTTCATTGATTAAAATCCTACAACAGAGAAGTCTTGCCTTTGTTGATCAAAACTGAGAAGTTTTGCCTCCGTTGATTAAAATCCTACAATAGAGAAGTTCTACTTCTGTTGGTCGAAATGGAGAAGTTCTACCTTGATTAACCAAGATTTTACAACAGAGTAGTTTTCCCTTTATTGATTAAAACCATCAGACAAAGATCTTTTATCACTGTTTATCAAAATCTTCAAGCAAAGCATTAAGCCAGGATCGATTGAAGACATTTGTGTGCAAGTTAGGTATTGTGAATCTCTACACAACAACTTGAGGGGGAGTATAGGAATTGGTCAACAGCCTAATTGGCTCAATGCTCAAATTGGATTGGGTGAGATTTGCCCCAAACAATATCTGAAGGCTTCTCAAAATATAGGTGATGTCATGATCTCCTTTACAAGATGCATCAAATGCGTTAGGGGAGATATTTTCTGGAAAGCTACGCCATATCGAGTTCGTATCTGCAAACAATCAAGAACACTAAATATGGTGTTTGAAAATATCAAAAGTCTCTAGAAATATCTTTATAGTTTTATTTGTAGCAAAACCAATATATATATACACACACACATTTTGCACCATTTCCATTTAAGCGAAGAAAGAAAACATTTTACGTATTCTTGTCTTCGTCCTTTGTTTTATGCAAACAAAATATAGTCTTCTTACATCTCAAGTTTAACATGGTATCAGAGATATTATCTGGTCGTTCCGCCACACATTGCTCACTCCATCATCATCTTATTTTCAAAATCAACGAGTTTCATCATTGAAGCCACACCCAACCACAAACCAACATTGTCTTCATCGAGTAGTATAGTACTTTTGAAGAATACGTCTACGAGCTCCAACTTGTCACCATCACCAACATCCCGTTGAGCCATCGTCGTTTCCATCTCTGTTCCAATCACTGTTGAAGATGCCTGATTGTTGCCATATGTTCGAACTTCTAAGTTTGCCATTCTCTTCAATTTTACTCACCTTTTCATTTTGATTTTGAGTTTCACTTATAAGCCCTCTATTTTTATGTGAATCCTTGACTAACTGTTGGTCAATGCTACAAACTCATCTTCTCCATCGTACACCTTTCTTATGAACTTCTTTTTCTCTATTTTTTGCTTTTTGACCCCCGTACACCTATTTGCTTTTGCCCTCTCCTATGACTGGCTATAGCTGGTTATTTGAGTGTGAAAAAAGTAGATTGAATAAAAAATTCGAGAAACTAAGGTGATGTGTAGAGTTATAAAAGGAGTGGGGCCCACGTAAAAAAAAAGGGAAGAAAAGAAATGTTATTCCTAATTTCATCAAAATTTCATAACGGAAAAGTTCTTCCTCTATTGATCAAAATCTTACAATAGAGAAGTTCTACCTCTTTGATTAAAATTGAGAAGTTTTGCCTCCATTGACCAAAATTTTACAACAGAGAAGTTTTACCTCTATTCATCAAAACCTTCAGACAACGATGTTTTACCTCTGTTCATCAAAACCTTCAGACGAAGGTGTTTTACCTCTGTTTATCAAAATCTTTGAACATAGACATTTTACCTTTGTTCATCAAAATCTTCAAGAAGAGCATTAAGCCAGAAGCAGTTCAAGGCATTAGTGTGTAAGATTAGTGTTGCGAATCTCCACACGTCAACTTGAGGTTGAGTCTTGGAATTGGTGAACATCTTAGCTACACAATGCTCAAAGTGAATTGGGTGAGATTTTCCCCTGACAGTATCTGAAGGCTTCTCAAAATCTAGGTGATGTCGCGATCTCCACTATAGGCTGCATCATATGCATTAGAGGAGATATCTTCTGTCAAGATGCACTATATTGGATTCTCTTATTCAAACAATCAAGAACACTAAAGATGGTGTCTAAAAGTATCTAAAATTTCTAGAAATATCTTTGTATTTTTTATTTATAACAAAGTAGAATATATATACCCCTTTTTACCATTTCCAATTGAGCAAAGAAAAAAAATGTTTTACGTATCCTTCCAACTCTGCTTTGTGCAAACAAAATAGAGTCTTCTTACTTCCCAAATTTAACATGGTATCAGAGCTATTACTTAGTCGTTGTGTCACACATTGCTCACTCCTTCCTCATCTTTTTAGAATTGAAGAGTTCTACCATTGAAGACACACTCAACCATAAACTCGCATCCTCTTCTCTGAGAAGCACCAAACTTTCAAAGAAAATGTCTATGAGCTCCAACTTATCACCATCGCCTGCATCCCATTGAACCATCTCTGTTCCAACAGTTGGATCTAGTTGTTTATCATAAGTTTTTACGGTATAAGCAAGGGTTTTAAAATTTTAAAAACATTTAATCTTGCAAATAGGTGAAAACAAAACATATAGGCAAATAACTCAAGGCTAGTAAGAGAAATAAAATAGATAAGAATTTCAAATACCTCTTGTAGTCACTTTAATCTTGTAATATACTTCCTAATCAAGAGTATTGACCGCCTATCTTTTAGGAAGCACCAATCCACAGAACCTACGATGAATAGGCTTAGTGATTAAAATAAACAAAATATGAAAGAAAATAATTGATAGCTTTCAAAGTAAGTTAGAAAGCCTTCCCCTTGGTTTCTCTTAGTATGGCGTGAAGAACTCTATAGTGGCACACCAAATAATTCACTTTTTCTCTTTCTCAAATATTCACTTGTACGACCAAAAGAGGGAGAGGTTGCATATATATATATATATATATATATATATATATATATTATGCTAACCCTAAGTTACGTGAGAGCATTTGAGTGTAATTCAAAAAGTCAATTCCTAACCATTAGAGATTCACATGCTTACTAATGGGGAATATTAGACAATAAAATTATCTAATAATTTATCAATTAATAATCATATTATTAATTTTGATAATAACATATTTTATTTAACAATTAAATAAAACATGTATGGCTTTCTAATTAGTCATGTTTGAATTAAAAATTCAAATAAATGAATTTTATTTAATTAAATCCCTTTTACTTAGTTTCCTAATGAATATAGGTTATCTAAGAAATTAAAACTCTTTTAAATTTTAACATTTATTTGTTTAGATAATTAGGATAATTAGAAGGAAATATATTTGACAAAGTCAAAGACCAATTCCCCTCCTTTGGCCATACAGCTCTCCATCACATGGGGAGGAGGTTGTTTCACAAATTTGAATAATTGAAACATTACAACAATATTAGGATAAATAATGAATTAAATTAATTTTATCTTAATAAAATGCTATAGCCGATATTCCTAATTAAATGAGGATTTAATTTTATTTTAATCAACTTTTTCAAATTAAATATTTGAGTAATTTAAATATTAATTTAAAGTAGTTAAACAAAAAATAATCACTAAGATAAAAGTTGTTTAAATTGGGATAATTGTCTAAATTGAGATAACACTTGTCTTAATTAAGACAAACATTTGTTTTAAAATTTCATTGTCTAATTAAAACAACACTTATTTAAATTAGATAACTAATGTGAGAATTATTTTTGTCTCTTCAGTGACAAAAATGTTTCTCACGTTTTCAAGCATGATTAGGACAATATTTGTCTCAAAATAACTCTTGTCTTAATAAAGACATTAGCTGAAATGCTATCAATTAATTTCATCTTAAATCTATTCCAACTTAATGTGAATTAAATTCTCCAAAGCTAGGTGGGGAATTGGTTTGGACATAGGAATTTCAAGTTCCAAGAAATTTAGCATTATTTTAATCTCATTAAGATAATCCAATTTTATTAATTATGAAGTCATTTCACCAAAAACTCATGATTGCACTCTTGATAATTCCTAAAATTACGAGAAGTCAATATTGAACATTGATTTGTCCAATTTGCAAACCTAATGTTTGTGAACCCTCGTAACCATCCATTGACACTAGGTAAAATTACTGTTTTAGCCCTCATGTCAAGTTTGTCCCCTAATATCAGATTTCATCAAGTAAGTGACCAGATAATCTTTTAAAAATTTTCTAAAATTATCTTGAAATGATGAGAGCTAATTCATGATTTCACTAAGCCTAGATATGTCACTTGTCTTCCTAAAATCACTAGAAGTGATGTAATGCTATGAACTCTATTTCTTGGATTTATGTTCCTAAATGTTCACTTCCACTATGATCCTAACATACAGAGTCTTGACCAATGTCACACAATGATCATGCCCATAGTATATCAAAGATCACAATGGTCATGGTCATGGGCATGAGTCCATAATCCATTAGGATTTTGATTCTGCCATTAGCGAATGCAATGTGTGTGAGTTCAAGTTCAAAGCAATAGTATTAACTTGAACTTGACATCTCACTTGATTCCATTTCATTTAATAGTATTATTACCTAAAGTCTACCACTTCAATGATTTAAGATTCATCATTCCCGTAGAAAAGAATCTCATTCTTTCTATGGAGGTAATCCAAATACTACAATCTTAATTGAACAGAATAACCGACTCTATTCAGTGACTGTGAATATTATTTGAGATTCATGCAAAAATAAAAATCTCCTTTTGCATAACTCTTATGCAAATGTATCTTGGTTCAATTGAATTTAGGAATCTTCATAGCTAGAAAATAAAGCTTATATAAATAAACTCTTTATTTATTAATGTTAAAATGTATTTACATCAAATTGCGGAATATAACTTACTTTCCAAGGCAACCTATTCCCAACACCAACCATAAAAGAAGATGTAAAATTGTTGCCATATATTCAAACTTATGAGTTTGCCATTCTCTTCAATTTTGTTCACCTTCTGGTTATGATTTGAGTTTTGCTCATAAGCCCTCTATTTCAGTGTGAATCCTTGACTAATTGGTGGCTCAATATTACAAACTCATCTTCTCTATCATACACCTCTATTATGAATTCCTTTCTCTCTATTTTGGCTTTTCGACCACTATGCACCTATTTTCTTTTGCCCCTTCTTGTAACTGACTACAGCAAGTTATTTGAGTGTAAAAAAAAGAAAGAGAGATGGAGTAAAAAATTGGAGAAAGTGACATGAAGTGTAGAGGTATAAGTTCTACCTCTGTTGGTCAAAATAGAGAAGTTCTGCCTCCGTTAAACAATTTTACAACAATGAAGTTTTACCTTTATTGATTGAATCCTTCAAACAAAGATGTTGACCTCTTACTATAAAAATCTTCGAGCAAAGCATTAAGCCAGGACTGGTTGAAGACATTAGTGTGCAAGTTGGGTGTTGCAAATCTCCACACAACAACTTGAGGGGGATTGTTGGAATTGGTCAACATCCTAACTGGCATATTGCTCAAAGTGGATTGGGTGAGATTTGTCCCTGACAGTATTTGAAGGCTTCTCAAAATCTAGGTGATGTCATGATCTCTTCTACAGGCTACATCAAACGCGTTGAGGAGATATTTTTTGGCAAGTTGCACTATATCATATTCTCATATGCAAACAATCAAGAACACATAAGATGGTGTCTAAAAATATTCAAAATCTCTTGAAATCTCTTGGTATTTTTTTATATGTAGCAAACCAGTATATATATACCCATTTTTTACCATTTCCATTTGAGCGAAGAAAGAAAACATTTTGTGTATTCTTGTCTTCATCTGTTTTGTGAAAACAAAACAAAGTATTCGTCTTACATCCGTGCACAAAATAGAATCTCCGTCTTACATCCACAAATTTAACAGGCATACAAGATTTTCTTGTAATAAATTTCGAGATTCTAACTCTTTCCCCTTGAATATATTTTATTTGGAAGTGTTTGTAGTCCTATAGTGTTCTCTTTGGAAAATGTGTTCTATTTTGTGACGATCTTATAATAAAGGAATCCCATTTTTGCAAGATTTCAAATTCATTAGAAATCAGGCACACAATATGTTCATTCATGTGAATTTCATTCCTTTATTCCTTGTCAATCAATACCAGATTTTTCCCGAGGTTGACTTAATTTCAAGTCATTAATGAAAGTCTCATATTCAATGCCTTTATTTGGAATGCTTTTACTTTTCTTTTACTTCATGTCAAGGTTTGGAATGTCTAAGATATGTTTGTGTAGTGCCCTCTTAACATTGGGAATCACTTAGCACCTTTGAAAAAATATTTAAGGCATGAGATGATATATGCCATAATTTCACGTTATTGAATTTAAATTAGTTTTGTTTTCTTCTAGTGAGAATGCCACTAGCTTATATTCACTGTCTAAGATATGTTTTGTTTGATTTATAATGCAAGTTTTATTAGTTTTATCATGTTCAGTGATTTTTATTTGTTCTGCAATCTTTCTTGTAATGCTGTAATTCAATTGATTATATTAGTAAAGCTTTGACAAAAGTTTTCGTGGGGATAAGGTGCCGTTACTTCTATGGTGTATTAGACGAGTCATGACTCATCATGCACTCTTTGGACATTTTAATGCGGAATGTGTGATTGTATAGTTGTATCTCAGCTACACACTATCGTTTGATCTACTGTTGATGATCTTCATGTCTTCAGTCAACTATTTATTGTATAAAGACTCAATAGGAGTCTTAAACGTGAAGGAGTTGAAATAACATGTACTTCAATTAGTGGTCAATTAGTGATGTATTTCATAAGTCTTATTATTATTTAGAGTACAAGCAAAGGTGTAACTGATTTATGAATTGTAAGAAAAAAGTTGACATGACACTTATAACTCGTGGCACATTGCATTTAGCATAAGAAAAAAGTTGGACATCATCTCTCCTTCAAAATAAACACATTTTCTAAACATAATAACTACGTCGTAAGAACGTGGTTATTACACTTTATGTAAGTCCTATTTTGTTAAATATTAATTCATAACATAATTCTCACACTTTATAATGAAAAAATATTTTAACCTTCACACAATAACTAAAATTTTGATATTTATAATAATAACAACTTTTAAAGAAGTGGTTGTTATAATATAATTAGTGGTTATTATGTAATAAAATTTAGTTTATCAAAGCACAAGTTAAATTTCAAAATTATTAGGGTATGCTTATCTAAAACCTATACTCTAGATGGCAAGATTATCTTATACACGGTATCTAATTGTTTTTCTAAATTTGTTATTTCAGTAACCACTTCTTAAGAACGTGGTTATTACACTTAGGGGAATGTTATTTCATTAAACATTAATTCACAACGTAACCCTCCCACTTTATAATAAATAAATCTTTAATATTCACAAAATAAAAAAGTTTTTTCATAATCAGGCATACACCATCCTATAAGTAATAATAACATTTAATCTAAGTGGTTATGATGATATACGTAATGGTTATTCTATAATAAACTTATGCAGAGGCCCAGAGCGCATAAAAATTCAAAATAAAAGACAAAATGATAGTTCGTGTCTATTATAAGCCTTATACTTTGGATCACAAGATTATCCTATACACGAGACCCATATAATTGTTTTTCTAAATTTTCTATTTCAATAACCAATTCTAATGCCAAAATAACCACTTCTTAAAGATTTGGTTATTATACTTTAGGTAAGTATTATTTAATTAAAGATTAGTATTAACGTAATCCCCACGCTTTATAATGAATAAATATTGTTATATTCACAAAATAGCTGAAAGTTTTATTTTCATAATTAAGTAAATACAATTCTATAAATAATAACTTTAAACGAGGTGGTTATTATATACAAAGTGGTTATTATGTTACAAAATTTAGTTAAACGAAGCACAAATTAAAATTAAAAAAGAGGGACAAAATTATTAGGTTGTGTGTATCATAAACCTCTACTCCAATGGTAATATTATCCTATACACTGGAACTCATATAATTAGTTTTTCGAAATTTGTTATTTCAATAACCACTTCTTAAAACAAAATAATCATCACTTGTTAAGAATATTCTTCCCATGATAAACCTATACTCCGAACGGAGATAATCTTATACACGGCACCCATATAATTTTTTTTCTATATTCACTATTTCTATAACAATTGCCTATAACAAAATAACCATGCACTCATAACATAATAGTCACTTCCTAAGAACGTGGTTATTACACTTTAGATAAGTATTATTTAATTATATATTATGTCATAACACAACTATCACACTTTTTAATAAATAAATATTGAAATATTTACAAAATTGCTAAAATTTTGATTTTTTATAATAAAGTAAACACTATTCTAAAAGTGATAACAACTTTTGATAGTGGTTATTCTTATATACAAAGTGTTTTTTTTTATTTTATAAAATTTAGAAAAACGAAACCCGAATTAAAACTGAAAAATACAAAATTATAAGGTTATGCCTATCATAAACCTGTACTCCGAATAATAAAATTATCCTGTACAAGGGGTTCATGTAACTTTTTTTTCTCAATTTACCTTTTGAATAACCACTTCTTAAGAACATAATTATTACACTTTGGATAAAGGTCGCTTAATTAAACATTAATTGGTAACCTAACATTCACACTTCATAATGAATAAATATGGTAAGATTCAAAAATAACCAAAAGTTTAATTTTTATAATCAAGTAAACATTATTCTAGAAGTAATAAGAGCTTTTAAAGAAGTGGATTATTCTGATATTCGAAGTGGTTATTATGTTATATAAGTTAGTTCATCAAAGCGCAAATTAAAATTAAAAGAGAAAAAATTATTAAGTTGTGCCTATCATAAACATCTACGTCGTATTGTAAGATATACACTAGGTTCATATAATTGATTTTCTAAATTTTATATTTGAATAGCCACTTCTTATAACAGAATCATCACTTCTTAAGAATGTGATATTACAGTTTGGCAAGTGTTATTTCACCAAACATTAATTCATAACGTAACTCTCACTCTCCATAATAACGAAATATTGTAATATTCACAAAAGTAACTAAAATATTGATTTTTGTAATCAAATAAATAACATTCTAGAAGTAATAACAACTTTTGAAAGAAGTGGTTATTTTCATAACGTAACTCTGACTCTCCATAATTACGAAATATTCCAATGTAGCCAATACTTACATTTTAGAAAAACAAACACTGTTTTATAAGGTAATAACCTTTTTCATATAAAGTGATTATTAAGTTATAAAAGTAGTCATTCTATGACAATTTTTTTTAATGAAAATTTGCTATTTCAGATGTTTAGAATATCTATGGCCATTAATCTTCTTTCTAACTTTATGCTTTGAATAATATCTTCTTATAACTGAAAAATCACTTATGAACAAAGTGGTTATTGGAATTTAAAATAAGTGTTATTTCATTTACAATTAATTTCTAATATCATACCCCAAACTATTTATTGACAAAGTTTAAAGACATTTATAATGAATAAGTATTTTAAAATGAGATCAAATTTAGTTAACACTTACATTTTATTAAAAAAATATTTTTTTGAAGGTAATAACCATTTTTATACAAAGTGGTTATTATGTTATAAAAGATTATTATTATATTATAAAAGTGGTTATTATAGGATTGAAAATTTTGTTTATCAAAACTTGCTATTTCATATGTTTGGACTATCCTATAAATATGGTCATTAATCTTGTTTTTACATTTACGCTTTGAATAAGCACTTCTTATAATTGAATAATCACCTATGAATAAGGTAGTTATAAGATTTTAATTATGTATTATTTCATTTACAGTTTATTTCTAATATCATACCCAAACATTTTTATTGACAAAAATTTTAATATTGACAAAGTTTATTGACATTTATAATGAGTCATTATTTTAAACTGAGATCAAATTTAGCCAATATTTACATTTAATTAAGTTGTGCTTTGTTTAACTAAATTTTATTAGGTAATAACCACTATGTATGTCATACTAATCACTTAGTTTGAAAGTTATTATTTATAGAATGATGTTTAATTTTAATTGTGATAAAAAAATTTTGTTATTTTTGAATATTATAGTGTTCCTTCATTATGAAGTGTGAATATTACGTTATGAATTAATGTTTAATAAAATAAGACTTAGGGGTTTGAGTCTTAAGATTTGGGGCTTGGGGTTTGGGTGTTTAAGGTTTGGGGTTTGGGGGTTTAGGGTTTAGAGTTTGGGGTTTCGGGATTTATGGTTTGGGTTTGGAGTACTTGTAGTAAAATGGTTTGTGGGAAACTTGCTTAAAAAGTGTTCTCAAGAATCCTGATTTGCTGGGAAAATTTTTAGTCCTTGTACCAAACATCGAAAACTAAGATTCCCGACTCGTAATTCCTAAGAAAGTTGGAAGAATCCTGGTACCAAACGCCCCCAAAGTGTAATATCTATATATTGGGAGAGATATCAACAAACAAACATAGCGGAATATTTTCTCCCTATATGCAAGCAAATAGAATTTAATATCTGCTTTTATATGTGTTAGAAAAATATAATAACAATCATTCACTCCAAGCCACAAGAACATATGCAATTTTTAGGTGGAAAACTTCCCCGATGTGAGGAAGAAAAACCACGGGACCTAGTCTAGTCAAAATCTCCACTATCAACCAAATAATAGGTACACAATGTCTTCTCTAATCACAATTAAAGACTACAATACATATCTCATCAACATCAATCTTGGCAAATACAAAGAGAATTGGAGAGAATAATTTATCAACACTGTGTGGTTACTATTCACAGACACAAACCCCAGTTCTTGAGCTCAAAAACTGATCACCGCCATTCAGATTATAGCTCCTTTGGTCCTAAGTATCTCTTTCAAATTTCAGCTCGATCAAACCACTAACATAGCCAATCAAAGATTTGATTAAACCTATGCAAAGATGAAAAAAAACATGCGCTTCCACTCTACCTTTCTCTCCTATCTTTTTTTATATTTTAAACACTTCCTTATGGTTAAACTCTATTGGACTTTGGGCTTTAATAAAATAAAAAAAATCCCACCTAGGCTTTCCTCCACATGGAAGGAAATAACCCAAAAAGTTTCTCCCTTCTAACTATATGGACTATGGAGGGAAGCACCATCTCGGCAATCGAACAACAAACTTCAAGCTTCTCCCTTGGTAACGTCTTTGTAAACATGTCAGAACCATTATCATCAGTGTGAACTTTCTCAAGTTCCAGTAACTTATCGTTCAACGGATCTTTAATCCAATGGTATCATACATCAATGTGTTTTGATCTTGCATGGAAACTGGAATTCTTAGCAAGATAATGCTATCACAAAACAACACATACCTTAACTGCTTGAAACCAAGTTCTCTCAAGAACTTCTTTGCCCGTAGTAACTCTTTAATCGCTTATGTTGCTGCAATGAACTCTGCCTTTGTTGTAGAACGAGCAATAGACTTCTGAAGTCTCAATTGCCAAGCTACAGCCCTACTTGCAAAAGCGATCAAATTTCCTGAAGTGGATTTACAAGTATCCACATCTCCTGCCATTTTTACATCTATGTAGCCAACTAACAACGGTTGTTCGTTTCCAAAACCAAGTCCAAAATTAGAAGTGCCTCGAAGATACCTCATGATCTACTTAACTACATTCCAATGCTCTCTTCTCAGATTTGACAAGAATCAGCTAACAACACCAATTGCATGGGCTATATATGGTCTTGTGCAAACCATTACATACATCAAACTTCCTACTGCCAAGGCGTAAGGAACTATTTCCATGTCTTCCTTTTCCTTTTCTATAGAAGGACATTGCTTTGTACTCAATCTGAAGTGGGTAATAAGAGGAGAGCTAACCACTTTAGCGTTGTCCATATTGAACCTCTGAAGCACTTTCTCAATGTACTCCTCTTGTGACCAATAAAGCTTCTTAGCACACCTATCAAGACTGATTCTTATGCCAAAAATTTTCTTTACTGCACCCAAATCCTTCATAGAAAATGACTTACTCAGCTGCTTCTTCATCCTGTCAATCCTTAAAGTATTCCTACCAACAATCAACATGTCATCCACATAAAGCAGTAAAACAATAAAATCTTCATTAGAAAATTTTTGAATAAATACACAATGATAAAAAGTTGTCTTCTTGTAACATTGCTTCCCCATAATAGACTCAAACTTCTTATACCACTGTTTTGGTGCTTGCTTCAAACCATATAGACTTTTCTTCAGCTTGCACACGTAATCCTCTTTTCCTTTCACTTTGAAACCTTCTTGCTGCTCTATGTAAATTTCGTCGTCTAAATCCCCATGAAGGAAGGTAGTTTTCACATCGATATGCTCAACCTCCAAGTCAAGACTAGCTGTTAAGCCGAGTACAGTACGGATCGATGACATCTTTACAATTGGACATAAGATCTCATCAAAGCCAACACCTTTTCTCTAACCAAACCCTTTGACAACCAATATAACTTTGAACCATGGCCCTAAAGTTAATTCAGTTGGCTTCACCCTGTAAATCCACTTGTTCTCCAAAGCTCTTTTTACTTTAGGTAGCTTCACTAACTCTAAGGTATGGTTATCATGCAATGACTGCATCTCATCTTGCATGGCCTTAACCAACTCTGTCTTATGTTCATTTTCCATGGCTTCTGCAAAACACTCAAGCTCTCCTACATTAGTCAAACGCATATTGTTCTGCTGAATACCGAGTGGAACCTTGTTGGTCTTTGGTATACCTCTTGGATGGAATCTCTGGTGGAATCTCTGGCACTATCAACTGCTCATCTGTCTTAACATCTTTCTAGACTTGTAGGGGAACATCCACATCACCTGTACCTTGGTGGTCATCCTGAACATCATTCTCACCTTGAGTTGGCAAATTCTTCAAAGGAACTTGATCCACATCAATCAAACTATCACCTTGTTTGAGATATAAATTTCTCTGCTTTCTCAATATCTAAGATCGTCCGATATTCTACAAACACGACATCTCTACTTCTCACAATTTTCTTTTCAACTAGAATATAAAACTTGTATCCCAATTCATCTTAACCATAACCAAGGGATATACAGTGTCGCATTTTCACATCCAATTTGGACCTTTCATCTTCTGGAATATGCGCAAATGCTTTACACCTGAAAATACACAAGAGATTATAGGAAACATCCTTAACTGTCCAAACTCAGTATGGAATATCAAACTGTAAAGGAACACTGGGTGTAAGATTCAACACATGAACAACTGTTCTCAATGCCTAACCCCAAAAGGATCTTAGCAATTGGATTTATGAAAGCAAATATCTCACTTTCTCAGCCAGTGTTTTGTTCACCCTCTAGCTATGCCATTCATTGAGTTTCCATAATTGTCTTTTGATGCTGAATACCCTGCTATTTGCAATACTCATCAAAAGAATCAGAATACTCTCAGTCGTTACCTATACGGATACACCTCAGTTTCTTTCCAGTTTGTCTCTCAACGAGGTTTGAAATTGCTTGAACACAAGCAACACTTGGTCTTTTGTCTTCAAGGTATATACTCATAACTTCCTTGAATGTTCATCTATGAAAATCATAAAATATCTAGAGCCACCAAGTGTTATCGTCATCATAAGGCCACACACATATGAGTGTACCAAATACAATATCTCAAACTTTCTCGAAAGAGGGAAGTTCTTGAAGGAAAATCTATTCAGCTTTCCTAACAAACAATGAGTGCACCTTTTTAGATGTGTACTTTTCAGTCCACATAGTAGCCATTTCTTCCCCAATATGGCTAATTCTTTCTCACTCACGTCAGCAAACCTCTTATGCCACAACTCTATTGTACCATCATCCTCCATCATATTAACAACATTGTTGGAGATCTTTTCTTGCAGAGTGTACAATGCAAAGAGCTTCATGCCTCGAGCCACAACCATAGCACCCTTAGTAAACTTCCACTGGCCATCACTAAAAATGCTACAATACCCATCATCATCAAATTGACCCATAGAAATCAAGTTCAAACGAATGTCAAGAATATTCTTCACTTCTCTAAAAACCAAGCTCGTGCCATTATCATCTTTAGATACACATCTTCTATTTCAAAGACTTTAAGTAAGCCATCATATCTTTATTGTTCCAAAATCGCAAGATATATATGATTTAAAGAAATCCTTCCGAGATGTAGCATGAATGGAGGCACCACTATCAATCACTTAGCTGGTTTCATGGCTTCTAACATTTATCATCTCATCATCATAAACAGTAAGGAAGTCTGTAGGAGTAATGGTAGCAACTTTATCATTAACATTGTTGTCATCATTCTTTGTTTCATTCCTTTTCTCATTCTTGTTTTCTCTCTTCAATTGCCTGCAATATTTCTTGATGTGTCCCTTTTTCCCACAATGATGACACTCGATATTTGCAAACTTGTTGGACTTACTTCTACGTTTATCTTTATTCTTTGAACCTCTACTCTTACTTGTCCCCCTCTTTTCTATAACAAAGATCACTGACTATGAAGAGGATCCCTTTGTTTTTTTTCTCATCTCTTCATTTAGCAAATAACTTTTGGCCATATCCATTGTGACTACACCATCTAAAGTGGAATTAAAGAGTGAAGTTCTAAGTGTCTCCCATGAGTTCGGTAATGAACCAAGCAATCATAACCCATGTCTCATCAATTTTAATACCCATTCCAACTAACTTATTAATAATTCCTTGGAATTTATTCTGGTGACTGATAAAGGAGTCCCATCTTGGCTTAATCAGAAACATCCTATTATTTCTAGTCTTTCTAGCATATAATTGTTCAAGCTTACTCCACAGAGCACGTGCATGTCTCTCCCCACTAATATGGTTCAAAACATTACATCTATCAACTTCCTGATATACCCACACACTTGTCGATGTAACAAAGACCATCCCACATCAGACTTGTTTTCCAATTTTTCAGCACTAAACACTGGTAGGTAATCATCTTTCACATAAAGAAGATCCTCCATTTTTCCCTTCTATATGCGATAATTTGAACCATTAAGGTTAATCATTCTACTTGTATTTACTTCCATAGTTAAAACCACCAACCTGGCAACCATGCTCTAATACCACTTTATTAGGAGAGATATTGAAAAACAAACATAGCAGAATAAGTATTCTCCCTATATGCAAGCAATAGAGTTTGATCCATGCTTTTATATGTGCTTGAAAAATTATAGAAACAGTCAATCACACCAATCCATAAGAACACAAGTAAATTTTACGTGGAAAACTTCCCCGGTGTGAGGAAGAAAACCACATGACCTAGTCCAGCCAAAATCTCCACTATCAACCAAATAATGGGTACACAATGTCTTTTCTAATCACAATTAGAGGCTACAATACATATCTCATCAACATCAATCTTGGTAAATACAAAGACAATTTGAGAGAATTTATCAAAACCATGTAGTTACTATTTATGGAAACGAACGCCAGCTCTTGAGCTCAAAATTTGATCTCCACCATTTAGATTATAAGTCCTTATGTCGCGACTCTCTCCTCCAAATTTCCACTCTACCTTTCTCTATGCTCTTTTGTATATTTTAAGTTCTTCCTTAAGGTTAAACCTATTGGGATTTTGGTTTTAATAAAAAAAACTCCACTTTGGCTTTCCTCCATACAGAAGGAAATAACTCAACAATAACCACGTTATTAAGAAGTGGTTATTTTGTTGTACTAAGTAGTTATTCTGTTATTACAAGTGGTTATTGAAGTAGCAAATTTAGAAAAATAATTATATAGGTACCGTGAATAAGGTAATCTTGCCATCTAAAGCATGGGTCTGCAATAGGCACAAGCAGATGTGGTGCTTCAATTATGAGATGTGGTTACTCAAGTAGCAACTTTAGGAAAGAAAAACTAAATTGGCAATGGGTGTAAGATACTTTTATCATTACAAGCAGATGTTTATGATATGTATTAAGTAACTATTTTTTATAACACAATAACCACTATTTTAAAAGTGATTATTACCTCTAAAATAGTAATTGTGGGATTATAAAACCAAATGTGAGTTAAATATGTGAATATTAAACTATTTACCCATTATAAAATGTGAATATGACATTATGAATTATCACCTAGTAAAATAACATCTAATTGAAGTGCAATAACCACTTTAGCAAATTATGAGATGGGTTACTTAAGTAGCAAATTTAGGAAAGGAAAATTACATTAGCGTTGGGTGTAGGATACTTTTACCATCGCAAGTAGATGTTCATGATATGCATTAGGTAGCTATTTTTTATAACACATTAAACACTCCTTATAACTTAATAACCACTTTTTAAAAGTGGTTATTACCTCTAAAATAGCACTTGTGTGATCATAAAAATTAAAGTGAGTTAAGTATGTGAATATTAAACTATTTACTGATTATAAAATGTGGATATTACATTATGAATTATCGCTGAATGAAATAACATCTAATTCAAGTGAAATAACAACTTTGTTAAACAATGCTCATTTACATCTAATTCAAGTCGTACGTCTACCGGTTGTTGTATTATTGCATATGTTTAGCTCAAAATAGCTACTGTCTTTATCCTTCACCAATGTTAGTTCAAATAGGGTTAAGCGCCCAAGAAGAGGGTTGAATTGAGTGCTTTAAGATTTAAAAACTTTTCAAGTAGGTAGAAAACTTTCTTAAATGAGTGACCGAAAAACTTGGTTGCTCCTTTTTCAATGGCTTACACAAGCAAGTTATAACTGAAAGATTTAAACACTTGATAACACAAATAGAATCCATAATTGGGTATATCTTGGGAGAGGGCATGAAAAGTTTATCTTGCTCTTTTCTTAAAGACTAGTTACCACTTAATTTCTTTAGACCCAAAACGACATAAAACAACACAAAGTAAGAATTAAGAGCAAATTGTAAGTTGAAGTTGTTTTCCGCATAATTTTATTGATTGAAGTTACACTATATTCATTCTTTCCAATTTGTGAACTATATATAACAAAAGTAATTTGTTAGGCCAAAGGAAAAAACATATTATCAATAATGTTATTATATTGATAACAAATCAACAAAGCTGCGATTTTTCTTTTTCCTGACCATTAATAAAACTTCAGTTCAAAGTAAGATGACAAAGGCAATAAGAACAAAGATAAAACAGTAGAAAATATGATACCATTTTATTAGCAAAACATTATCCAAGCAAGCATAGTATTCATGAATAATCATGAGTTTGAAAAGTTATATGACATGGTACAACTAGATTTTTACTAGGTATAGAGGTGCATTGCAATTGATATGCTAAACCCTGATACGAATGGAAAGAGATTGAGAGAGAGAGAGAGAGATCAAATTTTCTCTCAACTATAGTTCGAGAAGAAGTTTTGTTGATGTCCTTTGTCGTCAATAGTCAACTTCTCTCACACACCTACTGTTCTTCTTGTTGAAATAATCAAAACCCATTTCTTTATGCATTCTTTCAAACATTAAGCGTAGAGAATACCAACTACAGCAAAAGTCCAAATAAAGAAATTCGAAAGGACTAGCGTGTTAATTCTTAGTGAGCAAGTATAATATCATCTTTGAACAAATCATATATACCAAAACAAAGCAGAAACCCTGAACTATTAAAATTCATTCACCATTGTCAAAATGCTCTCAAGTCTTTAGAGGAATTTGTAAAATAATCAGTAGTTTTGTGAGCCATTAATCATTGATAGCGTTGTCAATATCCTTTAGTCAAAGTCAAATATCAGATTACTGAAAGCTTGCACCACTCATCCAATGGTCCTCACTACTTTTGGGCAAATAAGCAAGGACCACAACAGAAGAGATATTTTTCTTTCCTAAGCATGCTACCTCTGATACATTGATGCACTGCTATATTGTGATAGCCCTCTAAAGCAACTATGTTACCCTAATCTTGTTCCACATTTCCATTGCTGCTAGAATACCACAAGGATATTCAACAAGACCTTTTACCCACTTTGTTTAGGCCCTTTCTATTCTAGTAACCATTGTGTACAATTGAGTTAGTCAACTCTTACCTTTTTGTTTCTTCTTCGCAGTAACCTAGATGCAAACTTAGGATGTTGTATGTATGCATACAATACTCTATTTAATTTCACATAGTTGTAACCAATTACTAAGATTATCAAAGAAACACTTTCGAGCATTCCATGTTTCTATATGGTATCAGAGCACCTCCTGGTTCATCTCCTCTTCGCCTAAGATGTTGGAACAAGGAAAACAAGGCAACCAAGCAAATGAAGCCATGGACAACATTACGACAGTGAACCAACCCATGAGTATGGACGTCTTATCCCCATACTACATGCATCCTTCTGACCAGGACAAGTATTCATTGGGGAACTCCTTCATGAAGAAAACTATGAAGAGTGGGTTTGTGACATAACCAATGCATTACATGCGAAAAACGAGTTCATTTTTGTGGATGGTACTCTGTAGAAACCAGCTCCAAATTCGCGAGACTTGCCACACTAGCCGTGATGCAACACTATGGTCATTGGATGGCTTAAAAGCGCCATAAGCAAGGAAGGTAGAGCAAGAGTATGCAGAAACAGCGAAAGCTATTTAGGTATACCTCAAGGAGAGGTTTGGTAAAGGATGTGCAGCACGAGTATATAAGGTGTGACGAGCCATCCATTAGCTTGCTGCGACAAGAGAAAACGACTGTAGCATCTTACAACACCAAATTAAAGAGCATGTGGGATGAAGCACAATCCATCTTTCCTTCACCAAAATGTACTTGTGAAAGGTTCATTTGCAATATTTGATCCACAACAATATGCCAGTGCAGGTGAGAAGGACAAAATATACAAGTTCCTACTTGGATTGGAAGAGATATTGGGGACTATAAGAACCCAAATTCATAGCACTAAGCCAATGCCTAGTTTAGGAAATGCATATTGTTAGTTCTAATAGGGTGAGTACGCAATAAGGGGGTTGAATTGGGTACTCTAGATTTTCAAAAACTTTTAAGTCGGTAGAAACTTTTTCTTAATTGAGTTACCAGAGAACTCGATTACTCTCTTAATAGTTTTCTTCATAAACCAGTTTTACTAAAGTAAATGTTAATAATGAGAGCCTACGTATTTGAAATAAAAAAGAAATCGTAACTTCTAAGATAAAATTTGAGATAAGATTTGCTTCAATGAAGAATTCAGTAGAGACAAAGAGCTAAACTTGATGTTGAAGTACTTTGAGCAACCAAGTTTGAAAATAAATTAATCAAGCTTAAAAAGTAAAGAGTCAAGGTAAAGAAAGAATCACACCAAGATATATAGTGGTTCAAATCCAACAAGTGTCAGATTATATGTCCACTCCCCAAGCATAAAGTAAGGGAATTTCACTATATGGGTAATAATAGTTACAAGAACAAGTTATCACAACTTTTATAATTGTTGTGATGATTTATACCACTTGTTTCCCTGGGCTTAAGTATATTATTTTAGAGTGTGTTGAGTGCTTTTGATACAATTCTATATAAAATTTAGTGCCTTTTACATTTATATAATTTTTGTGACTTATTGGAATACATTTCAAGTCTTTTAAGCAATTCCATAACATTTTCCTATGGGTTGAACGTCGTAGTGTCCATGCACCACCAACATAATTGTTTCCAAGGCTAGGCACCGCAATGCCCGCATACCTCCTCACTTAAATCAAAATGCACAAATCAATTTTAGAGTATTCTTTGGATATTTTTAAGAGAGAGTAGCGGCTGGAGCAAGGGAAAAAGGAGGGAGTTTGTAGCTGGTCTAGGAGCAGAGTTGGATTGCAAATCTGAAAGGATGAGGAGTCCATCACTTTCTTACCATTAAAGAGTTTCCTTTATTTTCTTCTAAACTCAGTTGTTTCATCTTATTTCATATGTTTTCCTTGGATATTTTCTAGTTTGGTTTATCTACCATGAGTAGTCAAATCTTTATTTTAAAATCTCTTGCCAATTAATTTCTTTCCAAACTTATTGTGTATTCCTTTGTCCTGTTATTTTGATTGCTTAGCTAATATACGAGATTGCACAATTTTGGTATTTGGAATTCCTCCATGTGGATACAATACTCTTACTTGCCCTATTATGCTTATTTTGACCCATACACTACTGGTATGCTTTTGAAGTTTTTGGTGGCATTTTCAAGTAGGCAACATTTCAATATCAATACCAACAATTTATTACAATATTCTAGGCTTCATTATCATTTTTACACTTGTTTTTTAGTTTTTCTTGTTTTCTGGTTCTACTATTGACAAATTGTTTTGGTGGAAACCGGTGGTGAGAAAAACTCGTATCTTTGCCACGGGCACCACCCTATCTGAGCCTAAATCCTTCGTTTTCTAGGGTTTTTTAATTATTTTGTATTTTATTTTTTTTTCATCATTAAAACCTTTTGTTTCTCATTTTGTTTGTGTTTACTTGTTACTTCTTTATTATTTGTGTTAGTTGCATGGCAAGAAATTGTGTGCTAATTGAACCTTCTGATCTAGAAACTGAAAGGACTTTAAGAGCTAGAAGGGAAAAATAAAGCCTACATCAAAGGAAAGCTCAACTTGGAGCCATGGAAGCTAATTAGAAAACTAAAAATAGGAGGTTACTGCGCGATTATGCAAGGCTTAACGTGGAGCGTGCTCAAAGCATTATTGTGAGACCATCTATTAATGCAAACAATTTTGAGATCAAATATGGGCTCATCCAAATGGTCCAACAAGATCAGTTTGGGGTGGATTACATAATGAAATGCTCATCTAGCTAACTTTTTAGAAATATGTGACACCATTAAGATGAATGGAGTAAGTGATGATGCCATTAGACTTCAGGTATTCTCATTTTCTTTGAGGGATAAGGCTAAAGCATGGTTAAATTCCAGGGCACCCAACTCCTTCACTACTTGAGTTGAATTATTTAAAGCTTCCTTGAGTAAGTATTTTCCTCTAGGAAAGACTACAAAACTCAGAGATGCTATCACATGCTTTATGCAGTTTGAAAGGAAGTCCTTGTATGAAGCTTAGGAGCAATTTAGAGACATGCAGAGAAGATGCCTGCATTATGGTTTCCTTGACTAGTTACTTGTGCAAACATTCTACAAGGGCTTGTCAACTTTAACTAAAAGCACAATAGATGTAGCAGCTAGGGGATCTAGCTTCACAAGCATGATTTCTCTCAAAATTTATTTTTGGTAAGCTCGTAATTAAATCTCTTTTTGTCAGTTTAAAAATCAAATTCTTATTGGCATGACCAAGTCCTTTATGCCATAACCAATTTTCATCAATGGTGGATGCAAGACATTCAAAATATTTTAAAGAGATGTCCTTTAAGTGTATAACACACATTTTCTTGCCTTAATCCCAAGAATAAAATGTTGTCATCATGCATATTAAACACAATGCATTTTGATTATTCAAAGATTACCTTATTCCCTTTATCACACAATTGACTTATGCTAAGTATATTATACTTCAATCCATCAACTAGATAAACATTATCAATAGTAGAAGAGGAGTTTATAGGAATTTTACCATTGCCAATCATTTTACCCCTCTTGTTGTCTCCAAAAGTGACAACTCCTCCTTCTTTCTTTTCAAGGTAGCAGAATTAGGTGGTATCGCCAGTCATTTACCTTGAGAACCCATTGTTAAGATGCCATTGCTCCTTCTTGTATCTTTAACTCAGGCACACTTGTTAACAAATGTTCAACCAACCTTAGGTACCCAAACTGCTTTAGGCCCTAGAGTTTTAGTGATTATTCCTTTAAGTGTTAAGGTACCTTTAGGAACCCATACTTGCTTGAATTTCTTATGTGAATTATTTTTGACAGCACATTTTCTAATAAGATGACTATGTTTACCATAGTAGTAAATGGTCTTGCGATCTCTCTCATTTTCTTTATTTTAGGAAAAGTATTTCTTTGGTTTTCTTTTAGTTATTGGATAAGAGCTTTTCTAACATTTTTTTGAATGAAATGTATAAAAGCCTACACCAGTTTTATCAAAGGGACTCTTTAGCATACCTAGCAGAGTATCAAGTTTTTCTTGACTATATGTGAATTTAGTAAAATCATTTATCCATGATTTGACCTTTTTAAGAAGAATTTCAATCTCAGCATCAAGTTCACCATCTTTCATTTCTAGTATATCTTTTTCTTTTCTTATATTCACCAACTCAGATGTTGTAGTATGACAAGAATATTTAAGGTTAGTGTATTTTATGCGTAGTTTATTGTAACTCTCAAAAAGCAAGTTGAAAGCGTCTTGTAATTCATCAAATGAGTACGAAGTGTCAGGATTATTTAGCTCATCCTTTGGTTGATCATTAACCATGAGACAAAGATTGGCAACTTGTTCTTCTTTATCATACTCACTTTTCGATGAGTTAGAGTTTCATCTTCCCTCCAAGTGGAGTTTGCCCTCATGGTTCTCTTTTTCTTTCCTTTGTAAAGTCTTTTCTTGAGGAATAGGCAATCATCCTTGACATGTCATGGCTTTTTGCATTCATAGAAAGTGATTTAATACTTTGAGTTATCTCCTTTAAAGTGTGCCTTTTTTTGGTATATTTTGTTTCTCTTGTAGAACTTGTACATCTTTCTCGTGAGGATAACTATATATTTCCCTTTTCTTTCATATGTTTTTTCTTTTTTAGCCGCTTCTTTGAGAGCAATGCTTTTGCTAGTCTGGGACTTTCAGCTTCATCTTTCATATAGTTATTTTTACATGCAATTAAGTTGCCTCTTAGCTCGTCATAGGACATTTCGTTCAAATTCTCTTCCTGAATTGTTGCAATTTTGGCCTGCCTTGGCTTGGTAAGTACTTAGAGCACTTTTCTAACCAGTTCCTTATTAGAGTAGGTTTTCCCCAAGGCGTCCAGGTTAATAATAATGCTTGACAACCTTTTGATCTTCTCATCTATCTTTTCGTTGTCTTTCATCTTGAAAAGTTCATAACCATGAACTAGCATATTAACTTTTGTTTCTCAAACTTCAGAAGTACCTTCCTAAGTTATTTGCATTTTCTCCCACATTTATTTTCCCTTTTTGCATCTTGATATCTTTATGTATTCTTCAGCATTTACAGCATAGGATTTGGTTGATTGCTCTTGTATTTGCTTTAACTAACTTGATGCCCCTTTTTGTCCATTCTTCTATATTCTCCATGATTATGTCATGCTGAGTTTTGGTAGGAATATAAGGACCATTCTCAATAACACACCAAACTTGATAGTCAACTAATTGAATGAAGATTTTCATCATTTCTTTCTAGTAAGTGTAGTTATTGCCATCAAAGAATGATGGTCTAGTGGTGGAGTGTCCTTCTACCATGAAGCTTGGATTCATGTTGCTATTTGGATCTTTACTCTAGGTTGTTAAACCAGTAAATAAAAACCAAAGATCTGATACCAATTGTTAGTTCAAATACAATGAGCACCTAAGAAAGGGGGTTGAATTAAGTACTCTAGATTTTCAAAAACTTTTAAGTAGGTAGAAACGTTTTCCTAATTGAGTAACCAGAGAACTCGGTTGCTCTCTTAACAGTTTTCTTCATAAACCAGTTTTACTAAAGTAAATGTTAATAATGAGAGCTAATGCATTTGAAATACAAAATCAAAAACTTCAAGATAAAATCTGAGATAAGATTTACTTCAATGAAGGATTCAGCAGAGGCAAAGAGCTAAACTTGACGTTGAAGTACTTTGGGCAACCAGGTTTGAAAATAAATTGATTAGGCTTAAAAAGTAAAGAGTCAAGGTAAAGGAAGAATCTCACCAAGATATATAGTGGTTCAGATGCAACAAATGATAGATTTTACGTCCACTCCCCAAGCACAGAACAAGGGAATTTCACCCTGTGGGTAATAATAGTTATAGGAACAAGCTATCACAGCTTTTACAAACAAACCATAATTAACATATTCTCCCACTAAGTATTTCCCAAAAACCCAGCAAAACTCAATCACATGCTCAAGCACTCACAACGTTTTACTACCTCTCTGAGCAACCTTACATCCACTAGGTTTTTGCTAACAAGAACCTAGCAAAACTCTAACATAAGCTTAAGCTCTCACTACTTCTTACTACCTCCCTGGGCAACCTTATACACTAGATTTTTCTCATAGGTAAACCTAGTAAACCTCACAACAGAATTTGGATAAACTTAAGCAAGCTCAATGAAGGGCAATATATCTCGATTTTTCACTCAAACAGATAGTGTACTATATTTCTAGTTCTCATCTCTTATATCTCTTATTCTTTGTCTCTGATCTTCACTATGTCTGGCATTTTATATTCGAGAATTTGAACTTTGAGCTCTTAGTCGTTGGAAGACAAGACATAATTTTAGAATGTAGCAGGAACCATTTTCATATTATTCTTCATTCATGTAGTTACATGCTATGTAGGCTTATGCTTCTTCTATACTATGAGTTTTGATTATCATTGACATTCGAGTACATTAGAGTCTGTTTCACTTTAGTTTCCTTCATTTTAGCTTCTCAGATTTTGAATTCAGTGGTTGTAGTTATGTTGTACGATCAGCTGCTCTTATCTTCTAGTTTCCATTCTGCACAAGTAAAATTTGCAACAATAAAGAGCTGTCTTTTCAAGGAATTACCTTTTTTTTAAATAAAATATTATAAAACTTATTTTACAAGGAAGCCTTTTCAAAATGATTCTAGAAGGTGTGATATCTTTAAAAAAACTGTTTCTGGACTTTTTATTATGAACTTTTAATTCTAACTAATAAACAGTACTTAGACCATAATACAAAGCCCACGAGTGTTCTAATTTATTGGTCATGTTTTTGCTTGCTCGTTTCCTTGAAGAGATCAGCAGCTTGCTCAATTAAGTACTTACTGAATCAAGTAACTCAATTTTCCCGGCTTACCTTTTTGACTCGTTTATTTTAGTTGGCTCATCAAAACCGTTTATATATATGATATTCTCTCAACATTCTCCCCTTTTTTATAATGACAACTAATTACAATATGCAACGTCATAAAGTCAGAAAAAAAGCTAGAGGGTTTTAGAAAACTCCCTCATAGAATGTGTTTGATTCTTCTGAAACACCCTATGAGTTTGTGCACGATTTCTTTGTAACATCCTGCATGCTGAAAACATACATATACATCCTGCAAGCAAAAGATGTCCTGAAAATTGACTATTTTCCCTCTTTCTCCCTTATTGGCATCACACAATTCTCCTTCTTTGGCATTATATGATAGTGGTTAAGCAATATATAACATTAATAACCAAGAGATATAAAAGATCATCACACATCATTGAAATGTCATCAAAAGGTTCAAAACAACATTCAAACACAAGTTCTAAATGACAGAGAACTGCAAAAAGTCATATAGTAAAATCCACACATCATAAATTATACTTAAAATAGCAAATAGAAAATTTAAGTATCATTCATTAGGCTGGGCTTTAGGTGCATCTAGTAGGATAAGGGAAGGAACAGAGGTCTCCATTGGACTAGAATCATTTACTTGAAGGTTGATGGAAGTTAAGGTTGGCTCCTCTTCAATCTCCATGGCTGATTTATCCATAATTGGTTCTGGCTCTTTAGAAGATTCTTGGTCATTTCTTTTTACAAGAAGTTTGTTTGGATGTAGCTCTTGAATACTTAGCAGCTTGATCATTATATTTTCAAATTCAACTATCTTGAACTAAGTTTGTAAAGCAAAGTGTCTTACATCCATCTTTAGTTGTTGAACAACATCAGCCAGAGAGTTGATCTTTGCATTCATGATATATCTTGAGTCTTCTTCTGTTTCCATTCCTCTTTCTTTTCCCTTACTTAGCTTTATAGATGGCTTCACTGGTGTATCTTTTCCAACTTCCTTAATTGGATTCTTCTTCTTAGCTTCTTCCGTTAACTTCTTTTTCCAATATGTTGCACCTTTCCTAGTTACTGATTATATGATTCCTTAAGTGACATCTTGTCCTTTCCTTTTCCTTACAAGAGGAATATCATCTTCTTCTTCTTTCTCTTCGTCTATATATTTGGTCACCAAACTTTCCTTCTCCACTCCTTGTGATTCCTCCTCATTATCCAAAGAGCTCACCTCTTTTTCCGAACCAAACTGAGATCCTAAGCTTTCAGAATAAAATGATTTTGTATCAATGCTGAATGACTTGTCTGTTAATAGCAAGTTAAAGTAAGATGTTTCTTTGACAGGCAAACTTCCTTCATCACTATTGAAATCCCCAATGGGGCAGAATAACAATGAAGAACATTGGAGAAATCTGTCTCCCAAATGGAATGAAGGTGGACCATGCGTTAAACATTATAATTCCAAGTACAATCTATTGTCAATGAGGAGACTAACCAAGGAATTTAATTGTGCATTGACTTTTGTTGTCGACTTTTGTGTGATGCAGGACTTGATTTTGAATGACCTGATTGGTCTAGGTAGGAAGTCTGATGGTTTATACATTTTGGAACCAGTGAGGAATGGAAGAGTAGCATTAACAACTAGTAGCACTGAAAATTCTAATATTTGGCATAGAAGGCTAGGTCATGCTTCTAATGCCAAAATTCAGCAAATCATACATATTTCCAAAGATATTTGTAGTGGAGATATTATTTTTTGTGACTCTGGTATGCACTCTAAACAAACTAAATTGCCCTTCCCTGTTAGTTCAATCAAATATAATTCACCTTCTGATTTAGTACACTGTGATATTTAGGGGTCTTATAAAATTGCATCTTTTATGGGAGCACACTATTTCCTTTCGATTGTCGACGATTATAGCAGAGCATTGTGGGTTTATTTGATGAAATATAAGTCAAAAGTCAACCAGTATTTACCTATGTTTTGAAATATGGTGAAAACACAATTTGACAAACAGGTAAAGAAGATAAGAACTGACAATGGAACGTAGTTCCAGTCTAATCATATGCTTAGATTTTATTAGGAACACGGTATGCTTTTACAGACCTCTTATGTTAATACACCACAGCAAAATGGGAAAGTGAAGAGGAAGCACAAACACATTCTTGAAATGGCTTAGGCATTAAGATTTCAGACCATACTACCAATGCAATTTTGGCGAGATTGCATACTCATTGCTATTTATCTCATTAACAAGCTGCCATATAAGGTCATTGGAAATAAAACACCACATAAGATGCTGTTGTGAAATTGCCTAGCTTACGGTCACTGACGAATTTTTGGATAAAGGCAAGTTTACTGAAAAGGAGAGACCCTTCATATTTATGGGTTACCCAAACGGATAGAAAGGACATCACTTGTATGACATAGAGAAAACTATCATTATACTTTCACGGATGTTCTGTTCTTTGAATATATTTTTCCTTTTCATTACAACAATGAAAAAAGCAGGTTTTAAGGTACTTAAAACAACAAGAAGCAAGATAGAGTGCCATTGGTGAGCAGGCCCAACAATTAAATGAATCTGACACCACCTTTGACACCAGTCCATGGGCTAATGATCACGTAAAGACAGCAAGCCCATCCTCACAGATACAGTGACCAGCCTAGTGAAAGAAATGGATCCAATAACACAGATCAATGTAGGATGTAGCCTATGCCAGCTATCTTGGCCCAACATGACAACAACCCAAATTCAGCACCAAACTGAGTCTACCATGACAAGAGCCTAAAGCATAAGAAAATGTGCCAAGCGTCTTGAAAGCTTCAAGGTTGATCTACCTCCTTCCATTATGGCTACAAAGATTCCAGAGAGCCACCATGTCCGTTATCCTCTGTCA
>JASKGM010017158.1:0-32331 GCA_034509205.1 Ceratonia siliqua
AATTAAGATGGCATACCAGTATGATTATGAATTCAACCAGAATTAAGTCACAGCCCAAACTAGAAGATTGAAACACCAGCATCAATTAGAGCAATTACATTCATCACTACAGAAATAAATGAGAGAAACCTTTTAAGAATCCACAAAGTAATTCCTTTCTCTGCTCCTCTTCCTTCTCTCCCTTTTGAGTCCTCTCTGATTTTTCGGTTTCAACTCTTCGAAAATCCCCTTTCTCCTGATTTCAATTTCCAGTTCGCCTCTCCCTCAAATGGTCTCGGTTTCTTCGCAAAACTTGATGGAAATCGCTCTCCCTGTAACTTTAATCTCTCTCGGATTTATAGAAGGAAATCCCCCTTTTCAAACCCTAGGCCAATCGGACAGGATAAATCTGCTCCCTGTAGCAAATTCCGTGGGTAGAGGGATCCTCGTCAGGAACAGCGCGCTGAGTTGCAGAGACATGGGGGAGCAGCAGCACAGCAGAAAGAAAGTGGCATGGGCAAACACATGAAGAAGAGAGTGGCTGAAGTGCAGAGAGGCGTGGGGAACCAGACGTACGGGTGTCGAGGCGCAATGCAAGGAGAAAAACATAAAAAAGCAACAGAGCTGAAGGTGCGCAGAGAGAAAGCATAAAAAGGAAATGTGTAGAGTGATTTTGGGGAAAAAGTGATACAGAATAAGGGAGGTGCCGAGGAGTGGAGGTTGGAAACGGGTATAGAGGCAGACCGGGTTGGGGAAGTGGACCGGGTTGAGGGAATTGGATTGGGTTGGCATTGTTTTTATTTTTTTTCATTGGGCCGTTTTTGTTATGTTACATTTGTTTGTTTTTTGTTTTCATTTTTTTATAATTTTATTATAATTTTCTCTTTTTTTTTGTTATTATTATTACTGGGCCAGGATAAAATCCAGTGTTTACAATGAACTTTTTTCTTTTAAATAAAAGAAAAATGGGAAGAGATTGGTATCATGGTTTTGGTTGTGAGTGACAAAGATGGTGACTCCTTAAGTTAGACCACAACTTCGTGTAAAATTCACCTCTCTTTCTTTGAACCCACAGAAACGTCGGCGTCGGTATGCATCATGTTTTACTTGTCGTATGGTTTTTTTTTTTTTAAGGTTTTAGGGTCTTATTTGTTTAAAATTATAAAAAAATGTTTTTTTTCAAAAATATAAGTTATTTTGTATTTGCATGTAGTAAATAAGAATGGTTTTTGAATTAAAAAATAAAATAATATTTTTTCTCATCTATCAAATTTTCTTTTTAAAAGAGTTTTGGCTTTTTTCAAAAAAAAACTTTTTATTATTTATTTTTTATTTTGAAATAGGCCGAAACAAACACTTAATTTCTTTTAGAATAACAATTTTAAAAAAATTTATTTATTTTTAAAATGAATACAAATAAGTCTTACTCTTTCTTGTTACTTTGAAAAATGTGGAGTCTTTCTGGTTTTAGAAATGTTAGTATTATAAGATGATGTTATTCTTTTATGGTATAATATGAGATATTATTTTTAAATTGTGAGAGATATTAGAAAGAAAATAAATATTATTTTAAAATAATTTAAAATATTATAGAACTGAATTTCATGAAACACAGTGTTTTAAATTGCGATATTCTTAGAAATACAAACAAATAATTAACTCTTATATGTTGCTTGAGAAGTTAATTATAGGAGAAAGATATTGTTTTAAAAGAAGAATATTCGAAGAGGTTATAAGGAAAATGCAACATAAGACTTACGAATTCTTGCCTTTAGAAAAATTGCACTAGTTAATTAGTTTCCACAAAATAAGATATCCCGTCCAGAAAGATATATATTGAAATAAGTCTTAAGAAAAAGCTGGGGAGCTCAAGAAAATGATGAATACAAGTTGACTTTTCATAATGTGATCATTACAAACGTTGATTCTAATTACACGAAAAAAATTATTTTAATTAAAGCTCTCTATGGCTAGATTCCAGGTATATATATACCACATTTATTAGTGTTAATAGACAACAGTTCGAACCCAATATAACTCTAAGAAGGTTCGTTTGGCAAATGTTTATTTGTTATAGAAGTGCTTTTTTTTAAAAAAAAAAAGTGATTTTAGACACTTCTGTTGTTTGACAAATGCTTCTAATTAAAAGTATTTTTTCTTAAAAAAAATTGAAAAGTAGCTATTTTTGAAAACAAATTAAAGTATAATGCTAATCCTATAGTCTTTTTGACTTCCAGATTAAAGTATAATGCTAATCTATTGCTTTGAAAGTTGTTAAATATATTTAAAGAAGAAGAAAAAAAAAAGAATTCATCATTAACAATATATAGTTGAAACTTGAAGCTTTGTCAAGAGTCAAGACTAAGTTCCTCTTATGAAAATTATGAAAATCTTAATATATATATATATATAATACTTTTTAACTACACAATATTTGAGATTTTACATCCATAAGGTTGAAGAGAGTCGTAACAAGACTCAGCGCTTGATATTTAAAATTTTTTACAAAGAAACTTCAGTAGTTACTAAACTTTTGAAATTTTTAAGAAATAAAAAGTAGAGATGAAGACTAAAGAAGGACTAAGTTCAATGTTAATAGGCTTTGGCTTATCCCAAAGAATATTGTAGGAAATTTATCATTGACCTAACCATGCTCGTCGCCGACGTGCCATCCCCTTTGCTCCTGCTAATTCTGTGTCTTTTGCAATTTCTAAACTTACATAATTTCCTGGGTCATCTCTCTATATGTTGCTCATCCTCAAATCTATTATATGTGTGCTTTCCAGTCAAATAGAAGTCATTTCCATGATCCTTCCTCTAACTTTTTCTTTCATCTTTTTTTTCTCCATTTTCTTCAATTGATCTTTGTTGGTTTATATACCAGAATTAATAAAGTGTAGCTCCATTTAATATGAAAAAATGACAATTTTAATGCTTTTGCCTTATTTATTAACCTATCATAATCTATAGTTTGATCACTTGCTGCTAGTTATATTATTAATATTATGGCACTAGCCAGCTACCACCACAATAGTCAGACACATGCTTATCCTTTACTTGACAAATTCGCAAAGCAAGAGAAGAAACCACCGAAAAGGGTCTGCCAGTGGAATAACCTTTTCCGCAAAGGGGGTCTTCGAAGTTTTTTCAACTTCTAGTTTCTTCACTAAAATACTGTTTCTTCTTCTTCGTTTTTGGGGAGTTGCTAAAGTTATTCCCAAATCTCAACGTTGATGTATCACAAAATACAAACCTAGCTAGCTAGTCTCACCTCTATATATATAATATCTACATATTATCCTAGTCTTAAACCAAAGAAATTCCTTTTGTACCTACAGTATTACAAAAACATCAATGGCTACCTTAGCTGCCAAAGCCAAACCTTTCTTTCTTTGTTATCTCATAATCTTACTGATGTTAATGGCGGCAGCAAAAGCTTCTGCAATTCGATACCATGAAGGCAGGGGAGCTTCTAAGTTGCTAATGGCGGATAAGAAGGCGAAAATAATGGATTCAGGTGAGGCCACTTTTCATGTTCTTGCAAAGGGTCATGTCCCGCCTTCAGGTCCAAGCCATAGAGGCCATCAAGCACCAAATTTGGCAGCTCATTTCAACCAAATACGCCATTGAATATAGCAGCAAGCCCTGGACTTGCCCATTCACCTCTCTTGTTCTCTTTTCATAATACTTTGCTTTTGCTTTGGAATTAAGAATTTTGATTTGGAATTTGCCCACATATATGTTGCTTTAACTTTTATGGATCCATATTTTAGAATAAAAGGGGAAATGTACTGTAATTAGGGATGGATTGGAACTCGAAGTTCTACCTCATATCTCCCATATTAATATATTATATACTGTTTGGCTATATAAACTGTTGTTGCAGCTATAATCATTATCATTTTTTAACGCTATTTTCACTTTAATTAATCCCTCCCACAGTCCCACGCTTCTTGCTTGGTTCCAAACTTTCAAAACGTTTAAGCACGTGATCTCCTTCATCCTTTCTATGCTCTTGTTTCATCGAGTTGCATGCAGAAAAATGTCGAACTTTCTGATGGTGAGCCAGGTGATTTTGTTATGTTATGACTTTTCACCTTTTGAGTCAATATTCTGTACGTAGTTTACACTAAAAAGGAAACGAAGAAACAGAAAAGAATTCCCATGTACCTGAGGAAATTAATTCTTGGTCCTTTTCAGTAACAGTCTCTTTGACAAAGGATCGCTCTGCAATGATCAGCTTCATATTGCATGCATAGCGTAGCAACAGCATCCATCTGGAATTAACCAAGTGTTGCATTGTACATTAAGGGACGCCCCACACACAAAAGTGCTTATTATCATCACTTTCACTAGGTATACTTTCATTTTTAAACCACTACTATTACTAAGTTGTATAAGAAAGAAAAATTATTGTCAAATAACGCGAAGGTCTCAGGTTCGAGACCTGTATGTGCCATTTTTTTCTCAGCCTGCAACACAAGGTCGTTTTTATTCTCAGCCTGCAGCACATGGTCGTTTTTCTCTAGCAAATGATTCCTCCTTGTTAGATCAACCTGCAAGGCAAGGTACAGAAGAAAAGTATAGCAAAGGCCTCTTGACTTTAAGGTGTGCATTTGAATTTTGTCCCACTTCTGCATTGGCTTTTTGGTTGATGACTAAACTCCTTATTCTCTTAGTGTAAACGACAAGTTAGTGGAGGAATATTATATATTTTAACTCCATTAATTTCAAACATACTTCTCACTTTCTATCTTTCTCTTTCCCCCTCAAATAAACCGTACTAAAAATAATGTTATTGAAATTAATTAATAATAAAAAATATTATATGCGTAATTAATAAAATATCAAATTATATTATATTATTTATTTAGCTTCAATTAAAATTGGTAGTCAAACTAATGCTCATTGGTTTATAAGATATCGAGAATATATCATATTATAATAAATATATAAAAGTAGTTTTGCGTAAGATGAATGAAGTCTCTTTTAAGTGATCATTCAAGCTACTTGTTGTCCTTTATTTTTTTTAAAAAAACAATTTGAATTAATAGCAATTTGAGGCTGAAGATATAAATATTGTATTAAAAATAATTTAAAAAATTATTCGTATTTAAAAAATTATATTCATTTAAATAAAATAACAACTTAATATTAGTAATTTTACTAACATCTAATTTATAATAAAATTTATTTTTTATGCAAATAATAAAATATTTTCTATAATTATAAATTATTGTCATTCGAAATATAATTTTGACGGTATTTATTACGATACTCATAATTAAGACATCATTACAAAATACATGTCTTCCTATCCAAAAGAAAAAAAAAATATCTCAAACATATATTCAGAAATAATCTATACAAAAATAATTGAGGACCGCCATTAATAATTAAGATGGTAATAATGTAATATATATTAGATGAAGAAAACCCATTCCCTGTCTCCCACTTCCACCCATTTTACCCTTTCCCCCGCCCATTTGCTTCCTTCGACACTTCTTCGCTTTCCCCCCATCTTCTTCCATACTTCGAAGTTCGACCCCTCCTTTTCTCTCACTATCCCTCGCTCGCTCTTCCATCCGCAGCAGCTTTCGCCGGAACTGCCTCTTCCGGAACCCGGTTAGTTCCCCCTCTTTCTATCTGGAAAACGACTTTACTATTTCTCAAAAAATAGGGATTTTCTGGAATAAACTATCGCGTCGTCTTTTCTCCACGTCGGGGGAAGGGGAGAAATTAGGCTTAGTTTGCAATTTGGCATTTTGTTTTCTGACTTGCTCGACGTTGCGTTGCTATTACCTTCCGGATTACATGAAATTTTGATGTTATTGATGTTTTAGGTATATTATGGTGAAATTAAAGTTGATTTACCTGGAATTTCAGTAAGGTCTTGTTATTTTCTGCAGGAGATTAACCATTTGAATTTTCCTAGGGGGATAAGGACTGAATCAAAAGTAAGAGTTATCTACCCCTTAATGGATTTAGGGTTATAAATTTTCGGGGACGAATATTACAGCTTGTTAATTTTGTTTGTGGGGTTTGAGGTAGAGAAATAGCCATTCTGAAAAGAGTTTCTGTTTCTATGTTAACTTTGGGTGAAACCCTAGAAGCGGAGAATTAGAACCAATTTGTTTGGTTATTGTTATGTTTTAGATAATTAAAAGCAACGATGGGGAGGTAAACTTATGGAGAATTGTAACAAGTTGATTAAATCAGTGGATAAAGATTGTGAGTTATCCATCAGAGTTATAATAGGAGCATTATCTATTGCAGAATTTCCAAAAGCTCATTAGTTTGGATTTGAGTTTTGAATTTTGAGCTTCATTAAGATATTACCTTTGTAGCTTATTCTTTTGAGAAAATTGTATTTTACTCTCTTCATAACTATTCTATAATCTATATAAACATTTATACTATCTTAGGTTCTAAAGTCTAAACACCTTGTGTACATGCAAACTGATTACATTTGCATGTCAAATTTGGGAAGTATAGTTCTTGTAGTTAAGGAGAATTACGTTTGGCTTCAGAGGCTCTGTAATATCAGCCATTATTCTTGACTCTTGATGCCACTCTATGATTTGAAGTACCTTTTTATTGTGTATAATTCATCAAATCTTCATGTAATAATTAATCATAATTAATTATCTTTATTAATGTTTTAAAGAAACATTAGTCTTTAAAATGGCAATCTAACAAAATACTATTCATAAGAATGCAGTAGAGATAAAAAAAAATGAATCTATGAAGGTAGCTGTAAACATGTGCCGAAGAGCTTACTAAACTTTGCTGATATAAGTGCTTCTCTATCACCTGCTCTGTGCTGTGACATCATGTATGAGGCAATTAGCTTTCTGGTTTTGAAACCCATTTTGATATCTTAAGGGACATAAAAGTATATTCTTCAAACCATTTAAGTTTTCATCTTGTTCCTGGTGTGGTTGTAGGTGTCCTTACATGTGATAAAGACAATCTTTTTGAGGTTCTGGACTGCTACCCTGTGGTGTCCTTTTTTTAATGCTGTGAAAGTCCACTCAGCCTTTACTTGCAGAAGTGAAGTGTTCTGACAACTATCCATTGGAAGGTACTGGAATCATTCACTGCATATTTACAACCCGTGCAGAAAATTTTCATTTGCTACTCAAATTCCCCCAACAAAAGTTTGAGGAACTTTCACTTGAAAACTTTTTTTTTCTCAAATCCCCCCAACAGAAGTTTGAGGAACCCTTTAATGATTCTGGCTATTATTTTCTGTATGGACAATTTATATTGGTGTCTGACAAGACATATCAGTCTTTTTGTTTTTCAATGGTTTTATTGTTTATGCAATGAGCTTTTTTTCCTAGCTTAGTCTTAAACCTCAATGTGGAAGGAAGAATATGACAATTAGTAATGATTCAATTCTATTACAAGTACTTTGATTGGCAACCCCAATATGAGAATGGGGTAAATCCTCAATGCTTTATTTAATTATTCATGGTGATCAAATATGAGGAATTAAGACTCCTTGTTCTATTATAAGGAAGCAATCCCCTTTCCTGCTGCCCGAAAATTACAGGAAAACAGTCTGTGTAAGTCAGTGTTTGTTCAGTTACTTATCCTTGTTATTGTCTCCTCTTTTTTGTTGTTCAGAAACATAGCAAACCATTCTATGTAAATGGCTGATCATCGAAATGGAAGTGCCAAACCTGCCAATGCAAAGGCTAGCACAGCAGGAACTGCTTATTCTATAGATCTGAATACGTTTCAATCACGATTGAAAACACTTTACTCACATTGGAATGAACACAAATCTGATATGTGGGGTTCTTCTGATGCAATTGCAATAGCATGCCCACCACCTTCAGATGACCTGCGATACCTGAAATCCACGGCTCTGAATATATGGCTTCTTGGTTTAGAGTTCCCAGAGACAATTATGGTCTTCACGAAAAAGCAGATCCACATCTTGTCCAGCCAGAAAAAGGTCTCTATTCTTGAAGCTGTCAGAAAATCTGCCAAAGATGCAGTTGGTGTGGATGTTGTTATGCATGTTAAGTTGAAAAATGACGATGGAATTGCTCTAATGGATACTATATTCCGTGCTATGCATGCTCAGTCTAATGTAGATGGTCGTGATGCGCCTACTGTTGGTTACATATCAAGAGAGGCTCCTGAAGGGAAACTCCTTGAATCTTGGGCCGAAAAATTGAGAAGTACAAATTTTAATCTTATTGATGTGGCGAATGGGTTATCAAGCCTGTTTTCTATGAAGAATAATGAGGAGCTTACATCAATTAAGAGAGCATCATATCTGACAACCAGTGTGATGAAAAATTTTGTCGTTCCAAAGCTTGAGAATGTAATTGATGAAGAGAAGAAGGTTTCTCATTCTACATTGATGGATGAGACTGAGAAAGTTGTTCTGGAACCTTCAAGGGTCAATTGTAAATTGAAGGCTGAGAATGTCGATATATGTTACCCCCCAATTTTTCAGAGTGGTGGAGTGTTTGATCTCAGACCTAGTGCTGTCAGCAACGATGAGTTACTTCATTATGACTCTGTCAGTGTGATTATATGTGCAGTTGGTGCTCGATATAAGAGTTACTGCTCAAACATAGCTAGGACCTTCTTGATTGATGCAGAGCCCCTTCAAAGTAAGGCTTATGAGGTTCTTCTGAAAGCACATGAAGCAGCCATTGGTTCCTTGAAGCCTGGGAACAAGATGAGTGCTGCATACCAGGCTGTAGTTTCTGTTGTAGAAAAGGATGCTCCTGATTTAGTTTCTAATTTGACAAAGTCTGCTGGGACAGGCATCGGCATTGAGTTCCGTGAGTCAAGTCTGAATCTTAATGCTAAAAATGAGCAGATAGTAAAAGAAGGCATGGTCTTTAATGTGTCACTTGGATTTCAGAACTTGCAGAATGAGAGCAGTAAATCGAAGAGCAAGCACTTCTCCCTGTTACTTGCTGACACAGTCATTGTCAACAGAGATAAAACAGAAGTTTGTACTTCTTTGAGTTCTAAGGCTCTTAAGGATGTGGCTTATTCTTTCAATGAGGATGAGGAAGAAGAAAAGCCTGACATAAAAGCTGAGGCCAATCGTGTGGATCCCTTCATGTCTAAGACAACACTAAGGTCGGACAATCATGAGATTTCAAAGGAGGAGCTCCGAAGGCAGCATCAGGCAGAACTTGCTCGTCAGAAAAATGAAGAAACTGCAAGGCGACTTGCTGGTGGTGGGAGTGAGACAGGAGACAACCGTGCTTCTTCGAGGACTTCAACTGAACTGACTGCCTACAAGAACATAAATGACCTGCCCCCTCCTAGAGACATGATGATTCAGATTGATCAGAAGAATGAGGCAGTACTTTTGCCTATAAATGGAAGCATGGTACCTTTTCATGTCGCTTTCATACGAACAGTTTCCAGCCAGCAGGACACCAATCGCAGTTGCTATATCAGAATTATATTTAATGTTCCTGGGACCCCTTTCAGTCCTCATGATGCAAACTCAATGAAGTTCCAGGGATCCATATATTTGAAGGAGGCTTCATTCCGCTCCAAGGACCCCAGGCATATAAGTGAGGTAGTGCAGTCCATTAAGTCACTTAGGCGGCAAGTTGTGGCAAGGGAATCAGAGAGAGCTGAGCGGGCAACATTAGTTACTCAGGAGAAACTACAGCTTGCTAATAATAGATTTAAGCCTATAAGATTGTCTGAACTTTGGATTCGTCCTCCTTTTGGTGGACGTGGAAGGAAGATACCTGGTACACTTGAGGCTCATGTGAATGGATTTCGTTATTCTACCACTAGGCAAGATGAGCGTGTAGATGTAATGTTTGGCAACATTAAGCATGCATTCTTTCAGCCAGCGGAGAATGAAATGATTACACTCTTGCACTTCCATCTGCACAACCATATAATGGTAGGAAACAAAAAAACCAAGGATGTGCAATTTTATGTTGAGGTAATGGAGATGGTACAGAATGTGGGAGGTGGAAAGAGATCTGCCTATGATCCTGATGAGCTTGAAGAAGAACAACGAGAGAGAGACAGGAAGAATAAAATTAATGTGGAATTTCAGAGCTTTGTGAATCGGGTCAATGATCTGTGGGGACAGCCCCAATTTAATGGCCTTGACCTTGAGTTTGATCAACCTTTGAGAGAACTTGGCTTCACTGGGGTACCTCATAAATCTTCAGTATTTATTGTTCCTACGTCAGCCTGCCTTGTTGAGCTGATAGAGACCCCTTTCCTTGTTGTCACACTAAGTGAGATCGAGATTGTGAATCTTGAGAGAGTTGGCCTTGGGCAGAAGAACTTTGATATGACAATAGTATTTAAGGACTTTAAGCGGGATGTCCTCAGGATTGATTCCATCCCTTCCACATCACTTGATGGCATCAAGGAATGGCTTGACACAACAGACATCAAGTATTATGAAAGTAGGCTGAATCTGAACTGGCGTCAGATACTGAAGACAATCACTGATGACCCACAAAGCTTTATAGAAGGTGGGGGTTGGGAGTTTTTGAATTTGGAAGCTACTGATTCAGAATCTGAGAACTCGGGGGAGTCAGACAAGGGTTATGAACCATCAGATATCGAACCTGAGTCTGAATCAGAAGATGATGCTTCTGACAGTGAATCACTTGTGGAATCCGAGGATGAAGAAGAGGAGGATTCAGACCAGGACTCAGAAGAAGAAAAGGGAAAGACATGGGAAGAATTGGAGAGGGAAGCAAGCAATGCTGATAGGGAGAAAGGGAATGAGTCTGACAGCGAAGAAGAGAGGAAAAGAAGGAAGGCAAAAGCTTTTGGAAAGTCACGGGCCAGTCTAAGCAGTAGTATGCCGAAGCGGTCCAAGTTCAGATAGGCTTATGAATTTTGTTCTTGGTCAGCTTTTGTGGTTTAGTGCTGCCACTGTTGCTGTTGAAAGCAACTTTTGAGCTTGGAGGTTTTGCCCAGTCCTTCTAACATAGATTTTTCTTTCGATAATATATTTTCAGGTAGTTGATAGGCATCTATGAATCTAATGTATGTCCTTAAAATGGTTACACGGCTCTCGTTTTTAGTTGTTCTGTTTCTGATTTTTTTTTTCTTGCCAAGTATTCGCTCTAATTAATGTTTGGTGTGCATCTTATACTTGGCCCTTCGTTCTTTCTTTCTTTCTTCACTATTCAGGAACTTAAGTTTACTCTTAACATTGTCGTAAGATTTAGAACCATAACGATGCAGATTCTATAGAACGGGGAAGGAATAATGAGCATATAGTTGTTCTCCACCCTTTGATCTTTTTCCTGTCTTTGAAGATATTAGGACAGTATGTTAGTCTAGTTTCTCCATATCAAGGACAAAGAGCATGAGCAACCATATGCTAATAATTAAACTGTGCTTTTATTTGTTATTATCAAGAGTGGAAGTGGGCACAAATTTCAGCCCGGCATAGGCAACACAATGTTTAGTAATTTAATTATTGAGGCTTGACACAATCTGTCATCTAGCCATCACTGCAAAATTAAATTTTCTTCTATCAATAAGGATGTGTTAAAAGAATTGTAAACTAAAATTCCATAAGCACATGCCAAATAATTCCACGAGAGGATTAACCTCAATGAATAGGCGATCTGTATAATTTGAGTCATTCGACACTGAAATTTCAACTATTTCAATATTGCTTTTGGTGCCTATGCTTCTATGATGGGAAATCCGTCTTTTAGTTTGATGGGGACTTTGCTGCCAAAGCTCGAGGGAAGAGATAACGAAGATGCCACTAACTCCTGACGACTCACTCAGTCATCGAAGTTAACGTCATTTCACATTTTGCCCATCAGCTCCAAACAAACGACCCAGAAACTTAGTCTTAAAAGTGCTTTCGCATCTAAATATTTTTGAGGGAGAAGAGAGTGATATGCTCAGAACATCAGCTCAGATATTGATGTCTTCAAAGAAACTAGTTAGCCTAAAAACGACTTTCAAGTTACATTTAGGTCTGTTTATTTGAATTTATTATAAAAATAAATTATTTAAAAAAAATTAATATATTTTAATAAAAATATATCTTTTATATAAATTTATAAAAAAAATAAGTTAATAAAAATAAAGAAAACCTTTTATAAGAAAAAATTAAAAATTATAACTTCTCTTAATAAGAAAGAAAATAAAAAGAGAAAAATTTTTATCTCTAAAATTATTCACTCTTATTCAAAAGTTATTTTTAATTATTGCATCCAAAAATAAAATAAATTTTTTTAAAAAAAAATATTTCTCCTGTAAAAAAAAGAAAAAAGATATTTTTTAGTAAAATTAAATAAATCGGCCCTTAAGCCTCTCCCTACTCACCAAACTTCCGAGTTACTTCCGAGTCATTCAGAGCGAGCGGGTATAGACAGTCACGTGGAGCGGCTGTCTACAACATTGTTTATTATGTCATTGTTTCTACTGAATGTCAGTACTAAGTAGTTCTGTCACTTCACTTTATGTAGGGGAGTCAAATAGAGAAACATAAAGGCAGTGAAGAATATAGTAGCAAGTGGCAACTAATGAATGGCTTTCCCTCTAACTCTCCCTTTGCATTTTAACTTCTACTGGTGGCGCCACTTGGGCTTTAGCTTAGGTGTTCGGTGGGTAAGGATTTATGTAGAATTCTTATGTTCAATTCAGTGAGGACTTACTCACTTTGCAGATCTAGCTTTCTCATTTCTTTCGGTTTAGTTTAGTTTATTTTTTGGTTCTTAAGGTATTCAGGCTCTAGGACACGAGTCAAAATCTAATCTTTACACTCAATGTAGATATACCAAAAACAAAGTAATATAAATCAGAATTAAGTTTAAAAATTTTACTTAATTAGATGAGATGCTCAACTCAATAAAACAGCATACTAAATTTAAAATTTTCTTATAAACTTGAGACTAAAAGGTAAACCCCTTTTTTTGTTTTGTTAATTATTTCATTGTCAAACTTGACTTGCTTTAAATACAAATTGAAGATGATTATATATTACAATATAAAATTTGGTCTTACCCAGATTTCCCCTAACTCTTTTTTTTCTCTCCATGTATGTAAAGCATAAGTATATGAATAATTTACAATGAAATTGCTGTATTTTCATATCTTTTTTTTTTTGTAAATGGAAAATTGGATTTTCTTCTTCAAGTCTTTGCCTTTTCCTATTGTTTTTCTCTTCCCATGTCATAATTCAATGTCAATAATAAGTAGGCCAGGATAAAAGTGTGACATTCCTCTAAAGAATTGGAGACTTGGGATTGAAGACAGAGATGGCATTTTTAAAGTGAAGGCATTGAAATTGCCAGAACAGCTCTTATCTCAGTTTGGTCTCTTAGAATAGAGCTAAGTATAAATATTTAAATCTCTTTGATACAATTGGACCCCAATATTTATTGAATTATGTTATTTACACATTTTTTTTCCCAAAAAATAAAAACATTTTTCTCTTCATTAGTTCATCTATAGTATATTGATTAACAAATCGTCAGAAATCTAACAATCTGCAAAAGAAAATATTTTTTAAATAAAAAACGTAATTCATCTTTATTTGCCTCCAAAATTGACAAAGTCATGCTCAGAATATTTCCCAATTAATGTGGTTGAATGATTTGTTCAACATCATGATCCAAAAGAAACAAAGAGATGTCAAGCTTTGTCTCATTTATAGATCCAACTCCCTTCCCTTATATGTGTCCCCCCATGTGCTAGCTGTAGCGGCTTACCAATTCTAGAATCTACTTTGTTTTGTTAAGAAATATAATAAATATAGGGAGTCTTTATTTATTTATTACTTATTAAGAGTAGAATAACTCTTATTATTTATTTAGTTTATATGTTGTTTCTTTATATTTAGGTTAATTTATTTTAATTGTATTTTTTAGTATCAATGAAACTCTAATTTCTTCTCCTTTCTTAATTTTAGTATTTCTCTGAGTTCTTTAACATGTTTTAGTAACCAAATGAAAATCAGATTATGCCATTAAGAAATTGAAATCAAGAGATTTTAGTATTCCCTAATGAAATGAACTGTGAAAGATTTAAACTTTTCTAAAAGGTAAGCTATGGACTGATAAGCTCGAGTACTATGTAGCTGGGTTTTCCCAAAAGGGGCGGGTATTAGGAGTACAGATTAAGCTAGGAATATATTAATCTATCCAAATTGAAAAAGACTACGGCTGAATTGCTTTTTTTTGTTTTAATATTACATCAAAGAAGATTTATGATTTCAAACTTTAACCTTCTTTTTAATTAACGCATCTATTGTTTAACCATTAGAAAGGGACCTAGTTTACTTGTTATTAATTAGAGAATCTATCGGTTGGCAATATGGCAGAAAATTGTTATTTGTGCTTGGTAGCAACTAGCAAGTGAAGTGACTATGCTGATTGCAGAGAGACAGTAACTAAAGGTTAAACTAGTCCTGCCATGTTGCTTGGCAATCCCGTGAACCATAGTCAGAACTCAGACCCTCCAACTTCATCCCATCACTCAGATGTACCAGATAGAAAATGACATTTCCAACATGCCTCACAAAAGGTTGAAAACCTGAAAACTTTTGACTCTTGTTTCTTTAGAAAATGAACAACCTGCCATGCATACTACTATTTTTAAATGGCTCATTCGGCTTTTAGTTTACCCATGAATTCTAAGGAAAGTTGCAGCTTTAGAAGTTAATTACGGTGATTATAGCAAGTTAGTCACAGAAGTGTACTGCAAGAACAAACTAAACTACCATTCAAACCCTCTCTCCCACTGGACCCCAAATTCTGATGATAGACTGTCCTTCCCCACCCTCTCTCTCTTTCATGATCAAACTTGAATCTTGTCTCTATCATCTAGGCCAATTTTACATGTGGGTGCAGGAAAAATGCGGTGACTGACTAGCTCAAAGAAGTGGGACTCTTGTGTTGTAAAACCAGTTCTTAATGTGTTGATACTCGTATCTTTGTGCCTGGAAAAACGAAAAATCTAGAGACAATTTATGCAGACTCTACAGATGAATCTCTTGTGGGTCAAAAATACCTAGCCTCTTTCTGTTCATACTTCATAAAATCAATTATAATACTTGAATACAAATATTTGATACAATAGATTAGATAACAATAACATTGCTCTTATTTTTATCAAATGTCCAATGGCTAACTCAAAAGACTTGTTCAGAGAGACTACGATCGTACCATTATACAAGATAATTTACAGTTGATATTTTCTCATAAGAGAGTAAAATAAAAATCAAGCGGTGTATGTTCCATATGTATATTACTATAATTTGAATGCCGGAGCGTGTCACCGAGCGCGTGAGCATCCCTACTTTCAGACCAAATGTACAGTCCGACTCCAAAAATGCCTCAGCTACTAGCCGTAGAGCCCGCCGGAGACAGGTAAACCTGACTCTGTATCACGGTCTTACCGATCTTGAAACCGGGAACCACCGTTAAAGCCACCCGAAGCTCACTGTCATCCGTTTCGGTGGCTTCCCCGGACCGGAAAGATGATCCTTCGGAGACACATTCCATGTACACCTCAGAGAATCTACTGTTCTTCTTGACCTGAAAGATGGTGACCTCTTCATCAAATGACAATGCCAAATAATGCAAAGTCCACACACGTTTAGCCATCTCTGCAAAAGCTATGAAGAAAGCAGAGTCTGGGAAGCCCCCAGAATTGACCAGCTTCCTCTGGTTCAAGTTGCCAAACAAGGAGCACTCCATTTTGGCATGAACCAGTTGAAGGTACTTGGTCTTTAAGAAGTTGGCAAAGGATGAGTTTGGATTGTGGGTTAGATATTGTTTTGGGTTCAAAGACTTGAGCTTTATGAATTTGTCAAAGTAAAGCTTTTGGCTATGGTGGTTGTGGCGTTTCTCAAGAGGCTCACTTGTTACCAAAAAGTTTGGGTAATTGAAGCCTTCAAACATTGTTATGCAGACGAAAGATTCAAATGCAAAGCATCTGTGACTTGGTTTGGAAAAAACTGCATCTGGATGGATGAATTTGACGGCTGCTTCAAGATCCCAATGAGCAGACTCCATTTCTCTGATCATCAACTTCACGAAGCTCCTGGTTGATCTTATGGTATGGTGAAGAAACTGAACGAAATGAGTTGGATTTAATACTGAAAGTCGAAGATTATCGAACATTGATAAAGCCCCACTTGAATTTAGCTTCTTTTCAAGAGATTTATTGAAGGCAAGGCACTCATCTAGCTGTTTTTTGAGGGAAGCCATATCAACTTCCTTAAGGTCGACCTCTGCTTCGAGCTTCTTGATTGTGATTTCGTAAGTCTTCATTATGCTCTGTTGTTCTTGAATCTCTGCTAGCATCAGAGTCACTTGTGGTGAAAGATCAAGTTCTTTTTTCAAGAAGCTGCGCTTCAACTCTGAAATAGCTCTCAGCTCGTCCACTACTGCTTGATCAGCTGCTTGAATGGCCTCGTTATTGTAAGGATGCTGAGCCATTTGTAGCTCTGCATAAGCTGCTTTGATAGCAGTGACACCAGCAAAGAGCCTAGCAACCAGAGCCTCCATAACTGCTCTGTTTCGAGCTTTAACGTCTTCGTGCTTCTGACCAGTGAAAGGATTTTCCTTGACTTTGGTCTGCGAGGAGAGCAAGCAAATGCCATTGTTTGCAGCAATTTTTGCTGCAGTCCGGAGGCCAATGACCTTCTGGAAAGTCTTGGCCAATTTCTTGCTCCTATTGTTGACTGATGATTTGGGTTTATTGGTTTCCATCTCAAGACAACGATTTGTTTGAAGCATAAGAGTTCGAGGGAATTGAATCAGAGAAAACCAGGAAAATCCAAGAAAGGGAAAGAGTTTGGACTTGAGAGAAAAAATATTGGCAGCAGAGAAATTTTGGTTGGAAAAGCAGGCGGAAATCTTTTGACTGTTAGACTGGAGCCCAATATGGAGCTATCGTTATTATAGTATTGTTATTATCAAAATCACGGGGAAAAAATATTAAGCAAATAGTAAATTTAAAGCGCGGGAAAAGAAGGACGAAATAGATGTGGTTCCTGATGATAAGTACTTGTAGCAGAGGACTTTTACGTAGAAGCCATTTTTTTCTCCTTTCTTTACTTTTCTGGAATAATATACTTGTAGTGCTGCCCAGAGAGATGATCATGTATGGACCCTACTGACTACTGTCTTTCGTGATTTAGGGCTATGATCTAGTTCTGGACCCCACCAACTATGGCCATTAACTTGCCTAGAAGTAGAAGGCCAGTTAGAACTCTGATGCTTGGCTGTGGGAAAACATCATGAACGATTCAGGGACGACTAGGAAGGAACCCCCAGAGCTGCTATTCTTTGTAATTTGTTGGTAAAAGTAATTATGTAAAGCATTTAATAGTAATTAATTATGTATGTATATGATCAAATTAATATACTATATTTTAATTATAATATTATTTACGTACTATTATAATGATTATTTGATTTTTATCCTACTCATGAGTTAATAGATATTGTAGTCTTTTAATTTTAATTTTTTAAAACAATTAAAAAATATTATTTATTTATTTATTTTTAAATATTTATATTATGAAAAAAATTAATTTTTTAAATTCTTTTAGATTATTTCATAAAAAATTATAAAAATAAATAAATAAATACTCATATATATATAAGATAAAAAGCACCATATAGTTATCCTTTATTCAAGTTTAGTAAATAAAGTTGTTTATAGTTAACAGAATAAAATGTTAAATAAAACTTGAATATCATAAACCTCGCTACTTAAATTTTTTTTTTAAATATATTTTCTTTTAAAATTTATTTTTTGTTATCAACTCTCCTTTATATAAAAATAAACGTTTATTCATTTGTGGCAACGGTGGAAACAAATACTGTGGTTTTGGATGAAATCAAGAGGGTGCAGCAGAAAAAAAAAGATTGCGTGGTTTTTCTCTTCTTTTTTTTGTCCTTTCTATTCTTTCTCTGTTTGGAACTGTTCACAAGCTCTGCCTTAGCAGTTAGTAGCTAGCAGTAAGCCAGAATTATCAGCTGGAATGCCTGAAACTAATGAATGAATCAAAATGACCCAAAATCTTAAGTATAGATAACACTCAAAAACAAATGTAACAGTAAATTTTCTTATATATAAGATGATTGAATTCCAAAAAAATACCATTCTTTTGGTTTGTTTTGGGGTGGGGATTGTCTGTTTCTACCATTTTTATAGTAAAAAATGTTGACAGAACAAGAAACTAGAGCTTTCATTTTTAGTTGACAGGACTTTGGCCTTTATTCACAATCTCTGAATAAAGACAAGTGAGAATAGTACTAAAATTGGTAGTAGTATTTTTATCTTAGAACTGCAATTTCAATTTGATCTTTTTATGAGGCATTAATTATTTGTTTAATATAGTAGATTTATGGATGGAAGTGAAGTAAATGATGGGGGCAGGATTTGCACATGGGTGGCGAAAACATCAGAAAAGAGACGTAGCCGAAAGAGGGATTGTGACTTGTGCCCAAATAAAACAAAAAACCCTAGTCGCTGATACATAGCTGCCACTGCCACACTTAAACTCTGTCCAGATGGGGGACTAGGTAGTACGTATAGTCAACTTCAGGACACTAAAATTGTTAAATAATACAAAGTGTTTTTCATGCAAAACTACTTATCCATGCAAGTTTTCAATATTCATGTAAAAAAATATAATTCGTTCACCACATCTACTCCTATTTATATGTCAAATCAGTATGTTTTATAAAAGAATTCAAAGCATTTGTGGTCTTGCTAGCTTATTATTTTTCGATGAATTTTACTTTGTAATTTTAATTTATTGATTAAGAGTGCTAAATTTTTTTTATTATTTCAATATTGGTTTGAATGGTTTTTTTATAATATTTGATATTTTTCTTTGATGAGATATTTTACAAAATTATCTAAGACACTAAGAGTAAATAAATATCGTGAAACACTTTAAGTCTTGGTTTAATATATTGTATTCTTTTCTTTATTGGTAAACTATAGATATTTTCATTTGATTTAATAAAAACTTTGTGATGTCTCACTTATTCTCTAAATTAGAGATTAATTTTCATAATATATTTTTGCAAAGCACATATATATTACTTGAATTTTTATTTAAATTAAGTTACATATTTACGAATTTATTTTTACCAAAAATTTACATACACATCACGTACTTCTCAATTTCTGAAATGAAGTAATTAATGTTATATGAAATGAAGTAAATTTCCATGCCAAGAAATTAGACAATCCATTTGTTTTTACAAAAATCAGTAAAATAATTATAAAGTCTATACAGATAATTAATTCTCAAAGAAAAATTATTAACTTCTTAATCCTTTAAAAAGAGAGAATAATAGTACTTATGTCCACATGAATATGTGAAAGTGATCCTATTATGTACACACACAAAAAGATTATCTTCATGTCTGTTCTAAAAAAGAGGAAAGAAACTTCGATTATCTTCCAACAGAATCGTGGGAAAGGAAACAAATATTCATGTTTTTAAATATTGTTTCCATGTAATATACACCCTTAAATTAAACAAATAAGTAAAATAGCCAATTTACGTAGCAACTCTACAATTACATTTTTATGCATTAATTAACAACTATATTTAATTGAAATGTTCCATAAAAATATGACTAATGTTTTGGTATGTTAGTAATAAATCTGATCATGAGTTTGATCACAGACTAAAATATTACCAAATTTTAAAACTTGAGTCTAAAATTCGTCTAACTAATGATTAAAGTCTTACAGTAGTCAGCAAGAGAGTAGAAAAAATGGCAGAGGAATTCAAAATCTCCAAATTTTATGCATTTTTTTTATTAGGAAGTTAGATACTATTGTTGAATGGGGAAAGGAAATCAAATTTCATCTAATTCAAAATATCACTAAACCAAACCTCAGACTTTGGTCTCGTTTATTTGTAAAAGGCATTGTGATTTGTGAGTGACAACTAGACTAAGTTGGCATGTTGTTGAAGTTTATGATTTCACTTATTAAGCCATATATATATAACTCTATAGCTTCTAAGAAAACCAAAGTGAGGCTTCATGTTTATGATTTTCTCTTCCTTCTTTCCCAATCTCCTTTTATTGTAATATATATAATCTTGGTCACGTCCGACATCGTCTTAGGCTAAACATAATTAATGTCGAAAGTCAAAATTATATTAAGAATGGATAAAGAGGCTGCAGCTTCATTAAGGTTCTTGTCTACAACTTATTTAGTCTCCTGGGACCCATATCTTCATTTTTCTCTAATGTGGGGGAAAAATAGATGGCATTAGGTAGATCTGTGTAGTGGGTAATTATATCACTGCTTGCTTCTTGGGTATACAACTCGGGAGAGAACAAATCATTTGTCTTAGTTTCAACCTTATCTTTAATCTTTTCTGGCATGCAGTTTTATACATTTATACCATTAACATTATGTCGTTAATGATGAATTCTATGTCAAGCCTTCAACTGTTACACCATTTTTCTACAAAATATCATAACATTATATTATTTGCACCAGTAGCAAAGTAAACGATAAATTCAAACAAAAAGTTGTTCATCCTTTTTGCAGATATCCAAAATTAGACGTTATATATATGTAATTGATTTTCAACTATTCTGAGCTCCACATGTGCTAGATTTCAAATTTACAAGTGTATTAATTATTGGTTTTCAAACATGAAATATCAAGCCACATATCAAATGTTCTAGAGTCTATATTACAATGTTTTGCTTAAAATGATCTTTACTACTTCTTTTAAGAAAATAATTAGTTGACAAGAGCATTTAACTATGGGAATGGAACCATTCACAACCTCGGCATCCACTTTCTCAATTGATCTAATATATAATCGGATCAGTTTCAAATTTTTTTTTTATAAAAAAATTTGATGTTATAAATTCAAATTCTTTAAAAATTGACAAAAAAATTTTAAACTCCTAGCTCGACCCATGATTAAATTTACTTCTCCATCTTCACTCTCGAATCCCTAGTCAATACTATGAACTCGCAATTTCATAGTACCAATTTATTATACTTATACATACATAGCTTAATATTTGAGACAAACTATTATGAACTCAACTTTGAAATTGAAATTAAGTCCCATATATACTCAATCACTGGATCATTTTGCTGTCATATATATGTTACGATTTGATTTGAAATATATTATATTCTAGAAAATTGAAAGCTAGCAAGCGTGCATTTGAACAAAAAATGAATTGGTATTGAATCGTAGATCCCTACGTCTAACCAATGAAAATGATTTGCAATGAGTAGTCGGTGGATGTAAGAGATTAGGCAGGCGTCTATGTGAAGAAAATGATAGCAAATATTAGATAAATAGAGAAATTATTTGGCGTAGTCATTAATCTCGCAAATGCCAAGCAAAAGTTGAAAGAAAATATATATCATTGACTTTCATTAGTGTTGGAACTCTTGAACTCTACCACCCTAGGCTACATATATGATATATCTAACAAATGGTCAAATCCTTAATTCTTAGAGGATAGGGGTTCCCAATATATATTCATGCTTTCACTTTCTTTGTGGTTTCTCTAAGTGGGACACATTTAATTAACTATCATTTATAAGGAAAACAAAATTTCCAATTGTTTGATGGACAACGTGGTCCTAGTTCCATCTACACAAGTTAATATAAATCAACGTGGGGTCTCCAAAAACTTGGATAGATGATGATATATACCAAGTTAAAATTAAAACTCTAGTGAGACTGCTTCGCCTTCTAAATAATTAATGAAGCTGTTCAATAATTTGTTTCTTGCTTTGTTTGGTTTCCTTTTGGAAGTAATTCGATTATTTGTACTTCAAGTTTAGTTGAGGCCCGTGGGTGTATATAAAAAAGATGAGTAAAAATTTGTACTGTCCAATGGGATGCTCCCAAAATGCAGCCAAAATTTTGGTAGTGGAACTGAGAAAGGCAGCCACCAATTACAGTATCCTAAGCCCAGGGTGGGAGTTGCTATAGGACACTTGCTTCCAGCTACCATCACAAAACCCTCCAAAAACTTACTGTCCCTGATAAAATGGGATACACTGTGCCCTTCAAAAAGGTACCCCATCAGTAATTGAGACCTCTAAGGACCAAAGCAACAGCACTTGTGTCCAAGTTGATCACTTGCCCTTATTAATTTCCACACTATCATTGTATTCGTTGGAACATTGGACATCTGAGCTTTTTTCTTTTTTAAAGAGTATTATTCTATTTAGTTATTTTAACATGAGATGCATAGTGAGATTTTTGCTTTTAATTTTTTTAATTATTTTATAATTTAATCATAAATTATTAAAACAAAAACTTCAAAATATATCTAAAGAAAAATTCAATTTCAAGTCTAATTACTCATATTATATTAAGTTGTTCAAAACCCAAACTAATACAATCAAATTAAAAAGCTTAACCCAAAATGATGGGTTGGTTTTGATTTAAAAATTTTCCCAAAAAAAAATTGAGTTAGGTTCAGGTTGATTAAATTTAAGGGGATTCTAAACTACAGCCCCACTTTAGGACGTTAGCTTAGAAATTTTATTTTTTTTTATTTTTTACTTTTTCATATTAATAAATTATTATTTATATCATTTTTTTAAAGATTTTTTGTAACGTTTTTGTATTTTTAAAAAATATTTTTGTTTATGAATGAATAGTATCAAAAAAATTATAAATGAATAGTATATAAAAGATGTAAAAAAATTTTAAAATGTTTTAAAAAATTTTTAAAAAATTATATGACACAGACAATAATTAATTAATATTAAAAAGTAAAAAAAATAAGATAAAAAATTAAAAAAAATCAAGTTTGGATGCCAAAAGTTATGCTACAGCCCCATTTAATTATTATCTATGTCATATAATTTTTTAAAAATTTTTTAAAACATTTTTAAAACATTTTTAAATTTTTTTACATCTTTTATATACTATTCATCTATAATTTTGTTGATACTATTCATTCATAAACAAAAATATTTTTTAAAAATATAAAAACGTTTTAAAAAATCTTAAAAAATATATATGATATAAATAATAATTTATTAATATAAAAAAGTAAAAAAATAATTAAAAAAAATAAAAAAGTAAATAAAAACTCTAAGCTACACTAGTACATGTCAATAATTTATAAATCAGTCAAACCCAATTCAAATGCAGTCTCATAGTAAAATTATACACTAGTACATGTCAATAATTTTTTTCGAATGTATCAATAGAAGATTAACTATTTTTTTTTTCTTTTATCACCACTTTTAGTGAGAGAATTTAAATGGTTCAAGAACTTCAGTATGTATTAATAAATACAATTTATTTATATCATATCAAGAAATAAATATTATTTTCTTCTTTTTAAATTATTTATCATTTTAAAGATTTTATTTTATTTTAAATTATTTATCATTTTACATTATCAATGAGATATTAATTGTTATTTTTTTAATATTATTTTTTTATTATTATCTTTAATAGAATAGTAATAAAAGTTTAAATTAACTTTAATAAGAATAATTTAGTCAAATATAATTATTTTTATTAGAATTAAAATTATTTAATTCTTGTATTATTATCTTAAATGACAAATAATTTAAAATGAGGGAAGTGCTTATATTTAAACTCATAGACATAGTTACTATCAATTTCTTTTAACCTCAAGTATGACTCTTCTTTTTCCTTAATTTTTGTTTAACATTTGTAGAATTAAATTATAAGTAGAAAGTAAAAGAGTTCAAAAAAAAGTCTAAACGGAGAGATCAACCTAACCCAACCTGAATTTTTATGGTTTGGGTTAATTGATTTATGGGGTTTTTAGTTTGTGTTCATTAAAAGTAAAAACTGTAAAAAAAACATATCGAATTGGGTTAAATTCTTATAGCAAATCAACCCAACTCCCTCATTCGGATAATCACCCTTTCCTTTCTAATTTGTTGGTGCGAGTGCTGGCAGAAGCACAAAGGTCTAATCAGCACATGGAACGTTAAGGGCTAAATATGATGGGAAATGCGTAGATGAGACGAGGAAAATGGGGCCTGTTGGTGGCTTGGTGTCCCTTCAGTGGCAGAAAAGCTGAATGAGTTTAAGAATTATGCCACCACTTTCATTTCATATTTATTATTACCACACGTTCTTCTATCATCGCATAAGCCCCACACAACGCTCTAGCTCGTGATATTCACGCTATACAATAGCCTTCATTCTTTTATGAGTAATACTAACTAATAATCATATATTTATTTGTTTTCTGTGACTATTTTTCCAATACTTCACAGTGCCATCAGTGTCCATCAATTAAGCTTCTTTCTTGCAACATATTGAAGCAGAAATAAGGAGTCAAATTAATCTGCGCCAGTGGGTTTGAGATATTCGTCAGGGTCAATTTCTTGGGCTGGATAATAGGCAAAATAAAAATAAAAAGCAGAATCTTTCCTAGGCAGGTTGCTTAAGCCACGGAAAATGGAATCAAATTAAGGTTTAGCCCTCAATCATAAAGTACACACAATCATTACAAAGTACAAGAATAAATCAACACAACGTATCAGTAAAGAACTAGAACAGTTGACATCATATATCCTCTCTCACTTTTTGTTTTTCCCAAGAATGTTCTACAAGATTTGCTAACATTATGAAACTTCATTGGCAACGAATAGATTGGCTGTCACAATTTTTAATATGTATATAAACAGTTCTGAATCACCTTGGGAAAATCTGAAAAAACGTACCATTTGAGTGAACTCTCTTAATTTACCTATCTAGGTACTCTGTCTCTACCTATACACATTAAGTTTAACAGAAAACGGTTTTATTTGTCAGAGTGACCATAGACCTCCATTTCGGATCATAAGTATGACATACAAATAGTTGTTTATTGCATCCGTTTAATTTATCCCGATGTGCTTGAAACCCAGTTATTATTGTTTATCACACTCTTGATTATTAAAGATAACGAAACTATTTAATGAGAGAATGATTAACCATTACACAAATTATCTCAATCAAATATGAGGAAGTGGGAACTCATATTCTTGTTTATCAAAGTCTATGTTGGATCAACAACATCCAAATCCTGGAACACCAAAATTTGATTTTCTCTGGGCATGACCCAAATCATACGAAACAGAAGTTGTGCACGCATCAACATTTTCATTGAATATTGACTAAACCCCTCAGGTATGCTTTTCCTAGGAGAGATTTAAAGACTAGAAAACAAGAAAAAGAAAACTAGAGCAAACTACATTCGACCTCAGATTCTAACTCAAACCAGTCTTAATTGGGTGTCTCTTTTTTTTTCATCTTTTTGGTGGAGGAGCACGGAAGTGTTGGCATTTCTGCTCCAGGTCTCGCTTAGCTGAAACCATAACAAAGCTTATTCCTACCAACTACTTTTCTGTTAAAAGAATATACTATTGCCTAAAAGCCAAAGAAGCCAAGTTCACTGGCTCTCTCCTTCTCGAATGTTTCAAAGTATTGATAAATGATTGTAACAGCAAGTAATATCCCAGTCCCTGAGCCAATTGCACCCATAAAATCTGCCAGGACCGTTAATGCACCAATGCACATTCCACCAAAGGCCGCTGCAGTAGGTATATAGCGATTTAGTTCCTTCTGCAAGTTTGAATCTCGATGTCCAGGCATCACCATTTGTTGTTCCTGCCAAATCAGGAGAAGTTAAACAAATAGGCCCAAAACATGTGATGCGGGACTTGCATTAATGGTCAACTCAACATAATACAAATATTAAGATGCATATAGAAATACCTTGAGCTGCTTAGCCACATCTCGAGCAGAAGACCCAGAAACTTCAATCCAAGTTTTTGAGAACAGCGCACAAGCTCCCAGCATAAACAACAGATAGAACAGAGCATGGAAGGGATTAGCTGCCATATCTGCCAAGCTGCAGTGTGCTCACAAGTCGACACAGCGTAAGTTTAATCTATTACAGAGGAAATAAACCAAAGAAATAAACATGTATTACCTTGCTGGCGCTGTGACATAGTAGGCAAGTCCACCAACAGGAATGGACTGACCAGAATATTCAGACTCCTTCCACTTTCCCAAGAGGTTTACAAAGAAATTTCCGCTGTACTTCCTGTATAGCAACTGTAAAGAAAGAAACAATTCTTTTTTGATAAATGATCTTGGTTCAAGCAAAATTACTATGCTTATGCGTGCAAAATAAAACATGTACCTGGGAGATGAAATAAAGATTGGAAACAAGGGCAGATTGTAGAATGATAGGCATGTTGGAGGTGTAGAAAAGCTTAATAGGATACGAGCCCTGTTGCCCACGGGCATTCTTTGATCTCACAGGCAAAACCACACGGAAACCTTGGAAGTAGATCACAATAAGGAAGATCAAGACTGTGGCAAGTAGATTAGTAACATTTGGAAGATTTTGTCGATAGAAAGCCTCACGAAGAGCACGCACTTTATCTGTTCTTGTAATCAGAAGATGAAATAGTGCAATAACAGCACCTTCAAACTCAGCTCCCCGGCCACTGTTGATTGTTGTGGGGCTAAAAGCTTTCCAAATGATGTTTTCACTGCACAATTAATTAAAAAAATTAATGAAAGATAAAAAAGTTAAATAATATAAACAAATTACAATGCAAAAGACCCGGGCCTACCAGATATTTGTAGCTATGAAAAGTGAGATTCCAGAACCCAGACCATATCCTTTCTGAAGAAGTTCATCGAGGCATATAACAATTATTCCAGCAAAGCAAAGTTGAATAATAATAAGAATGGCATTCCCAACTCCAAGTTGTCCAACACTGCCATACATCCCAGATAAGACATACGCAACAGCTTCACCAACTGCTATGAGAATTCCCAACAACTTCTGAGCCCCATTCCTGCCAAAAAAAAAAGGCAAAGGAATCAAAACACCTTTCATATTAAATGCAAGAAAACAAATGAATATGGAAAGAGGCATTAACCAATGAACAAGACAATCAAATGCAGATTACAAACAAAATTAGCACCGGCCACAATGCCAAATTACCAAGGTACAAAATAGGCCTCTAGTCAAATTTCCACATATTTTTAACTTCCTCTTACTTGCTACAGAAAAGCAGACGGTCCAAATCCCCATAAATGTGAAACTCGCCCTTTCTAATAAATTTTTCTTTTTTATTTTATTTTGGTTTGAGGATGGGGGGATGAGGAGAGAGAAAGGCCATGAATGTAAGACAATCTGTCAAAGAACTACCACTAAAAGAACAGGCCATGGTTATAATTGCATAAACAACCTCTGTTGATTTATTATGTGCTTCAATAGAAAACCCCTTTCCCATCAAAAGGTAAGAGAGGGTTTATTACAAAGCTACACAAAAAAACAGATCTAGAAACCAACAGAGGTAATATATTACTCGTCCATTGATAATAGAATTACTGATACACAAGACCTATACATTGAATTATTAACTAAATGAACATTATACAACTTCAGCATGAAAAAAAAAAAATCATGTTCACACATGAATGTGAAACAAGTAAACAACTAATTTTGTTCAAAAAAAAGAAATAAGTTAACAACCACTATAAAAAATACTTACAATAGCGCACGATCCTCCCGGACACTGTTGTCTACTTCAATGATTTTTGAACCTGCCAAAAGCTGCATCACTAGTCCAGAGGTAACAATTGGAGTAATGCCAAGCTCCATAACAGTCCCCCGGTTTGACGCGAGAATGACACGCATCCAATAAAATGGATCGGCACCCGTAGTGGAGTGTATTCCATAAAGAGGAAGCTGACTGCAGACAAGAAAGATGAAGAGAGAGATGACTGTGTATATAACCTTCTCCCTGAAGGGAATCTTCCTGTCAGCAGTCTGAACTTCTGGCAGAAATGAAAGAAATGGTCTAACCAAATGCAGCACTCTAAATCCTCCACCCATTAGGACTAATCAAAACCGATTTCTGCCAAGTGCCAAATGAACCTATCTGCACATGTTTTCAAATATTTCATCATGAAAAAGGTCAAGTATAAAAAAAATAAATTAAAAGTTGAAAGGGAATAACTGTGGAAGCTACCATATAAAACATGCAAATCTTCATAATAATATTCATTGCTGAAATTACAGGTTGTATTTTGTTTTGCAAATAGAAGGCTTTTTAATAGCCATAATAAAACTGACAACAAAAACCCTTCCCGACCTGTATATTCCTAACTCGTATATATCCTACTAAGACTCTAATTCTAGAGCAATCACCCTAAAATTGCCTAATATAAATTAATAAAATCCCTAAAAATATTCCATAGAAAATTACCTTAAAATATACAAAATGACTCCACTTAAGTTAGTTGTTCTACCTCAAATATTATTACACAAATTTAAAAATTAGACATTCACAAAAAATAAAAGAGAATTATATCCACAGGACGGGAAACAAAAGTATCATTTTAAGCATCAAATAAACCTAAAACAACTGAGAGAGAAACATATAACTAAACTTCCAACTTTCAACATAAATTCTAAGTTCTAACGGATAACTAATAATGACATCTATCTTCTCTTCTGTAAGGAGTGATACCAAAATTCAGATCGATACTTGATAAGTCATGTACGGAGACAAATTGTAGTGCAAATGAATGATTTATAACGGAAACCGAGATGAAACAAATATTTTCAATTTTTCATTTTAAAAGCAATGAAATAGAAAGTATAAACACCTAAAAAGGCATGCCTTTATTTCGCATGCATATGCCATCACAAGCTCCCAGAGATTTACAGATCAAAACCAATGACTCAAGAACTCCCGCTATTTACTTACATTCACAGCTACCCGGGTCTACATTCTTTTCATTTTTTCCTAAAAGTATTGAAATAGAAACTTCAGTCTAAAGTTCCAATTCAAATATTCTTTCCACCCCATGTTCTACTTGTACATCAAATCAAGTTAACCGTGGCCTCAAATTGAAAATCGCAAAACAAAGCAAAATTTCACAAAAAGGGATTTCAATGTCGTTTAATGGCAAATCGCAAAGACAATAAAAAAGTTCAATCCACTAAACATTGATGAAATATCTAATGAAAAAAAAAATTAAACAACTGGGCAAACAAGAATAAGATTGAAGCTACTAGAGCTACATAACCCGTCACCCATAACCTATTTTGGGAGATGAAGCCAGTAATCACGACCGTATCTGCTCTAATACAATAATGTGGACTAAATACTTGTTCAGACAAAGAATTTCAAAGTGGATTAAATTGCTCAAACGAATTAAGAAAAAGGAAAAATAGAAAATTAAAATGTAGCTTACGATGAGAAATGGGAAATCTGAAAGGGGTTCTAACAAGGAAAGATCTAAACCCTAGGGATTTACGCAGACAGACTGCCGAAGGGACCGCTGTAACAGGGGCGCATGGATCGGCCACAAGGAGGAGAAGATTTTCAAACACTTGTCTGCGTTTTGATGTATTACGGTTCACACGTAGACCGAAGTGTTCCCTTGCCACGACACTTAACCAATGGAATGTGGACGCGTGTTTTTATATCACGGAATAGGTATGTGTATAAATAATATAGAATACTGTGCAAATTTTATTTACAAATAATAATTCTTGGATTTAAATTTAAAAAATAAATTTAAATAAGATTTGTTAAATTTAAATATAATTTGTGAATAAAAATTTGTAAAAATAACATTCATTCAAGTATTGAATCACACATAAATTTTTACAAACTAATTTTTTCTAAATTAAAATTATTTTTAAATATTTTAAGAGTATATAATATAAGTTACTTTTAAGGAAGCTTTTGTTTTTTGTCACAGAGGAGGTGGAGCGCGAGGCCACAGGCAGTTGCACTAGCATCCAAAGGATGATGATGAGTTGGGGATAAGTTCTTGGATCAGCTATTTAGAGATGTTGTAAATTGTTGAAGCAAGAAATATGAAGATATGGCAAGGCAGTTAGATCTAAGTTTGGAATTAATAACTTATATCTATATTAATGTGTAATTTTAGGAAATTTTAATATATTGGTTCAATATATAATTTTGATTTAAAAATAATAAACATATTTGTTTAAAAAAATTATAATATTTAAAAATAGTAAAACAAATTAAACAATTTCCAATAAGGTACAATGCTCCTTCCATTAGCTCCAGTGATGAGTGATGACTTTCAAACTCTTCAGATAGGGACTCCTTAGGTTACAGGGTATCATAGACGGAGAGTTTTGGTAAAGCCAACAAGTATGAATGAATTGGTAAATAATAAGGATACTCTTTTGAATCATGCACATCACACTAATTACCATACAGTATTTTCGTATGGAGACAAACATACAGGTGGGATGGAGTGGATGTTCTGTGGGCGAGATTTTTCAGTATATAGCATTTATCTTTTGTATCTTGACCCCTTACCCTACTATTACTGTTGTTGGAGATCAGTAGCAGAGAAAGTAACACAAAACTTGGTAATTTCAAATCTCCAACATCTGTCATTATTGACAACAATATGGTACCTACAAACAACTTTACAAGAATATGATATGGATACGAATACTTGTTAACAAAAGAAAAAGCACTATCATCACATATAAATATCTCTATTAAATATTTAAACCTAATCTGGAATTGCCATGGCCATTGCCTATGAGATGGGTATAGTACTATATTCAGTAAAACCCATTTACCCCCACTGAGAGTAGAGGTTGCGTTGCCTATTCACATCTTTCCCTACACTCAAATTATCAAAACAAAGTGGGAGCAAAAAGTAAAAATAAAATTATCCAAACCATGCTCTGTAAAAAATCCAGCAGTGGCTCATCTAACATGGGTTCTGTTCCAATACAATCTTGGGTTAATTCAAGCAGGCAGCTTTGGGACTGTTTGAAACGATTTTTGTTTTATTATTTTTTAAACTAGTTTTTGAAAACAATTCTAAAAAATAGTTTTATAGAACAAAAAAATAAAAAACTTGTTTGGGTAAAAATATTTTTCATCAGTTGTTTTTCGTGTTTTTTAGAAAACAGATGACAAAAACAAGCCAAAATAAAAAAAAAATTTTGTTTTTTAGTTACTGTTTTCGGAAAACATATTTTAAAAACAACTTATGAAAACAGTTATCCAAACGAATTTTTTTGTTCTCGCGGAACAAAAAAACAGTTTTTAAAAACAAAAACAAACAGGGCCTTTAGTTTTGAACTGTTCTTCCAACTGCAAAAACACATTTCTGATGTTACCCCTCCGTTATGTTAACACGAGAAAGAATGAAAGATAATAATCTTTTCAAATAAATATTATCACCTGATGAAGTAATAGTAGAAGAAATCTGCATATAGAGCGGTCTGAACAACACCCGAGATGCATGCTGAAATACCAAGAAAGAAGTTAGAGTACGATAGATAATAGTTTCTACACGAGTCCTTATTTTAATCCTTTCTTTACCTATCCATCGTCTGAAATGTGGCTCTTCAAATAGCGGTATATCCAATTCAGAATGTAAAATGCGCGATATGCCCTGCAAATTGAGAGTCATTAAGTACAATTTGAGACAAGTTCAAGTTCTACAGCTATCTGCTTACGTAGTCGTGTAAGCGTTGAGACAGTGTATCATTATTTGAGATAAGATAGGAAATTGAGAAATTATAGTTGCACACCACTTCCTTCACACCTGAGCATTTTTGCTTTTGCACTATTGATAAAAATAATTAATTTATTGAAGAAGCATTTAATAATAAAACATTATGTGAGAGGTGTAAGAACAGAATTTGTGAATTGTGTAACATCCGTGAAGTTGTGACAAATATACACATCACCGTCAAAGCATGTAGAGGTATAATATATAACAAGAGAAATGTAACAATCACTCTGAAGGGACCTAAATTTCCAGGCTATTCTGATTGCATAGCAAGTACAACCCTTTTGCCAAACCTTGGTTCACTAGAAAAGTTCCAAATATCTCAGAAAGGACTATCTGCTTATGAACAGCATGTCAGCTTGCAGTGTAGGATACAAGAATCTTGCATAAATTTAGAACAACATATTGCACATTATATAGAGAATAATCATACATATCTTTAACATACTGAATATGTCTGAAATATCTACAGATTAAATCTGGGATGATCTTCCCTTCTATCTCCTCTGTGAACAAGGCTGATGGATGGCTTGAGAGGAAGAACTTTTCTCTTACTCTCTGAGTTCAGGAAAAGTGAAAAAGCACTTTTTCTCCTTTGAGCATTCACTTATATATAGGAGAAAGAGAGGACCAAAATTCCAATAAACAATCCTGATAAACCCTTCCATCATGAGCTATCAGTATTCTTGGATTTATACAATAGAGCCAATCACACTTAATAATAATAATAATAAGGTGTATTAAATCCATCTCCCTGGATCCATAACAACCAGTCTTTATAA
>JASKGM010017169.1:9024-32327 GCA_034509205.1 Ceratonia siliqua
AAGAAAGTGGGTATCACAATTAGAAACGATAAAGAGGGGAGTCCATGTAAACGATAAACCTCCTGAAAGTATAGTTGAGCAATATTAATTGCATTTGAAGTCTTCTTGCAGGCTATAAAGTGCGTTATCTCAAAGAACCGATCCACCACCACAAAGATAGAATCACAACCACATTGGGTTTTGGGTAAGCCTAACACAAAGTCTATATTGATATTGGTCAAAGGTTCCTCATAAATAGGTAAGGGAAGGTAGAAACCAGCATTAATAGCATGCCCCTTGGACACTTGACAAATCCCATAGCCTCCAACAAACCTCTCAACTTCCTTGCGGATACTGGGAACAAAAATTGATTTGTCATGAGCTTGAAAGTCTTATCACGGCCCACATGACTCTTGTTGTGTAATTCTTAAATAATCCTGAGGCGTAAACTACCTTCAAGTATACACAACTGGTTTCCTTTGAATAGGAACCCTTCATGGACTATATAGCCGCCACGATCCCTGATATCAGAATCATGCATAAAAGGACCAAAGTATGGGTCAGTAGATAAAGATTTTTACAAGAGGTCAAATCCTACCACCTTGATGCGAAGAGTGATCAATAAAGATGTCCTCCTCCTAAAGGCATCAGCTACCTTATTAACAGCACATGATTCATGCTTGATGACAAAGGAGAACTGTTGAGTATAAACTCCCCAGCGTGCATGTCTAGATGAAAGTTTCTCCTGGCCATGAAGGTACTTTAAGGCATCATGGTTAGAGTATAAATTGAATTCTTGATATGCGAGGTAGGAACTCCAATGGTTCAAGGCCCGGAATACAACATAGAACTCCATGTCATAAGCGTTGTAGTTGAGTTTAGACCCACTCAACTTCTCACTAAAATAAGTGACATGCCTCCCACTTTAGCTCAAAATAGCCTTAATACCCACTGCTGAAGCATCGCAATGTAACTTGAATGGTTGGAAAAAGTCAGGCAATACTAGAATAGGAGCAGTCGTCAATATATCCTTAACTAATTCAAAAGCTCTAGTTGCCTCTTGTGCCTAATGAAACTTTCTCGCTTTCATACAATCCGTGAACGGTGTAATAATAGAGCTAAAATGAGGAATAAAGTGTTTGTAAAAAGATACCAATCCATAGAAGCTACGTAACTCCTAAATAGTAGTAGGCACTAGCCATTCCCTCACAGTTGTTACCTTGGACTGATCCACTGATAAACAGTCTCTGGAAACTATATAACCCCAAAAGAGGACTAAGTCTGTCATGAATGAGCATATAGCCGTAGTTGCAAAAACTTTTCTTTACGTAATACTAATAGAACCTCCTTCAAGTGTAGGAGATGTGACTCGTTAATGTCACTAAAGATTAAAATATTATCAAAATATACCACAAGGAACTTGCCAATAAGCATCACTAGCCACTCATACAATCCTTCCACAGTCTTAAAGACAGTTTTCCATCTATCCCTAGGGCGGACACGAATCTGATGATATCCATTCTTCAAATATAATTTTGTAAATAATGTGGCACCACCAGTTGGTCCAATAAACCATCAAGTCGAGGGATAAGGTACTGATATCTAATGATAAGGCCCTACTGTCCACGCACATCCTCCATTTACAATCATTTTTTGGTGTAAGGCTAGTACCCTACACGAACTAAGACTCTCCCTGATATAACCTTTAGATAGTAAGGTTTCCACTTATTTCCTAAGTTCCTCATGCTCTTTAAGACTCATTCGGTAGTGTGGACGATTAGGTAATCTCGACCCAGGTACAAGATCAAGCTGGTGTTATATGTCCCTTAGAGGTGGTAAGGTAGCAGACAGATCCTCTGGGAATGCATAATCAAACTCATCCAATAAGGTCCTTACTGATTCCAGAGCTTCCCCTCTATTACACTCCTTGCTTACTAAGACAAACATAACTACACACTCATGTGCTTCCTCCATAAACTCTTTACGTGCCAGAATGTTTCACTCATCTCCCACGATTGGTTTGCTCTCAAACCGCTGACTAGGCACAAGAATAATGTTAACCTTATCAAACAAAAAACTATAGGTATTCTGTTCCTCATCGTGCGTCACACGCCTATTAAACTGCCAAGGCCGCCCCAACAAGAAATGACAAGCATCCATGGCTACCACGTCACACCAAACCTCATCATGATATTTAGTCCCAATAGTAAAAGACCAAACACGATTTAGAAATAGTCACCTCACTCCCTTTCTTCAACCAGGCTAACCTGTAGGGACTAGGGTGCTTCTCAGTCACAATTCTCAACTTCTCAACAGCTTCTTTAGAAATCACATTTTCACAACTCCCTGAGTCAACTATCAACTTGCAAACTTTCCCCCCAATGGTACACGTGGACTGAAAGATATTAGTACGCTGCTAATCACCCTCCTCGGGCTTGCGTGGTGTTAAACAAACTCGTCTAATTACCAACAACAGGCCATCATCACTTAGAACATGTTCCTTTTCAAAGTCAACTTCATCCTCATAGTTGGGATCTTGATCAAAATCCACTAACTTATCTTCCCCTGTGTCTTCGGCCTCGATAAATAATCCTTTACCATACTTATTGCTTTTCCTGTAATCGGATACCTTGTGGCCTTGCTCACTATACTTAAAACAACGGCCAGTAACTGGATAACGCCCCTCGGTTGGGCTATGTATGCGATGCCTTGGCTTGTGTAGGGTGAAACCCTCGGCTCGTGCATCGATATTTGTCTGACTAGCACGATCACTATTACTGTTACTTCCTAACCTGATACCCCATGATTTTCTTGACTAGGTTTTCTCTAAATGCAAAGCCCGTTAATGGGCTTCAGAAACATTCACCAGGTCAAATAAATTTAGGGCGTCTTGAAATTGTAGTCTCATTCCCTCGATATACTGTGACACCAACTGATCATTAGACTCAGATAAATCCACCCGTGATATCAATTTATAAAACTCAGTAGTATATTTATCAATAGATCGTGGGCACTGTTTAAGATTTTGTAAATTTTGATACATTGTCCTGACATAATTATGGGGCAAAAAAGCAGATCTTATATGCCTCAAAAAATTTTCCCAACTAGAAATTTTCTGCTTACCTTGCCTTATCCTAGTTTGTTTTGTTTGCTGTCACCTAGCTACAGCTCACCCCTGGAACCTTGTGGCTGCCAGAAGTACCCTCATTTCATCAGGCACTCCCTTGAATTCTAGTATCTCCTCCATGGTAATCACCCAGTCTAGAAATTCTTCAGGTTGTAGGCATCCTTGAAACTCCAAAATCTCCATTTTGAAGCTACTCTCCCATTTGTTGGAACCTCCACCTTGATACCTCACGGAACCCTCCCTGTTATCCATACACTCTGCAAAGGGATTATATGTTTCCTTATCATCTCTATCTAAGTTGCCCAGGTCTGCAAGACACGGGTTGTGTCACTAGTGTTGGCCTCCATTGCCACCGCTGAGGGCAGCTAGCTGATCAGTTAGCATATATACCCGATACCCCATCTGGTTAAGTGTTGTGTCAATTCGTTCCTCCATCCGTTGCAGTCATGATTCCATCCCTTCACTCGCCTGTGCATTCCGTCCACCATGGCCTCCTTTACGTGACATTGCTGAGCCCACCGAAGCTCTGATACCAACTGATGCAGCAACAGTGAGGGAGAATGAAAATCTCTAACCAGACATAGCTCAAGAACTAGATATAGACACAACAAAATACTGAACAAGTAAGATAACATCAACAAACACACTCAATCTAACTTAGTTCCAGAACTGCTATCTAGGAACAAGAAAGAGAGAACCCACAATAGGTGTTTTCCTTAATATCAATATTCAAAAGTCTCCACGAACAGAGGACCAAGAACAAAGATAAACCAGCCCTAACATGAAGACAAAACGACTGGCAACACAACCAGAACATAAGTAGTAAAAAACATCATAAGTCAGAAACAAAGCAAAATGAAATAAGCAGTAAACGACATAAATATAAATAGCCTAAGAAAAATAAATGAAGCAACAACACCATGCACTAATGCTTCTTGCGTTCTAACCTCTCCAAGTAAGTCAGAGCAAAGTGATCTGCATCATTGCTTCACCACTTTCTCCATAGCAGCAAATATTGTTGGACCATCAGAATGAGCATAATAGAAGTCACTAGCCAGAGTGCAAGCATCTGGGTAGATTTATTCGTAATGGAAGGACTACTGAAATTTTCTTGGCCTTTCTAAAAGGGACAAATAAAATAACAAATCTACCTTTCACATCAAATCCTTATGGAAATTTCCACCTTTTCTTACTGCATTTATTATAGTGCATAGTGCTTTATTTCTCTAAAAAAATTGGAAAGAATAAATTTTAACTGTGATATGCTGGAGTAAGCACCCTGTTTGTTGTAAATTTGTATTCATCAGACTGCAGAAAGAACTGCAGGGCCAATAAGAGCGAAGGAATGGGACTGGGTTTTAAAAAAAATTATTTCTAACACTCAGAAGTACATTGCAACCTAGCTTAAATATCTTCAAAACATTTATGGATTTCGCTTCCGTTACCCTCTGAAAGCGGCAGTCATTGAAGCTGATATCACTTAGGGCTAATGTATCCCTGAAAACAAGAATTCCCTTCCATAACAGAACAAGAACAAGAGGAAAATTAAATTCAGATACACAAATATCACTGCTTTAAGGAAGTTAAATAAGCTTTAAGAACATTCTAGTGATAACATAGAATGAATATCATGCATTACCAATAACAATGACAGATTAGTTTCTCAAGCAGTCGACACATTGCAGGTCTTGGCTACTTTCCAGAGGCGCAATTTTGTTAGAAAGGCGCTTCCAATCTTATTCAAATTTTGTTAGAATGAGCATGACGTGTATCCACATGCTCATTAAATATAATGAATCTCATTGCTCTCATTTCCATGTAGCTCAGTGCTAGGAGTTTATGTAGGGGTACGACTCAGTTCTGAGAGGAAAAAGATAGAGGTGGTTTTAGTGAAGAGCTACCATAAAAAGAAAACAACACTGGAAAGAAGACTAGCAAACATTACACTCTTTACTCATTTTTTGTAAATTATTATTTTATCCTAAACATAGTAATTCATTACATTTCTAAATTGTAAAAAAGCTTACATATTATTTCATAATCAAACGTCAAGCTATATTGTGACAGTAAATAATTAAATATAGAATTTCTTTGCATTTCTATGTTAGAAACTCGCAAATACATCGTAGGAATATTTGATTAAACCTTGCAAAGTGTAAAAAGATTCCAATCACTACGTAACTTTTGAAATGCCACAAAACGGCGCCATACAGGATAACTTTTACTAAATATCAGAACAAAGAACTCTGACACTGCCTGTCAATGGGTATCCACCTCTGACTACGTGACGAATTCCATTTTAATTCAAGATAAATAAGTGGGAGTACCAGACCTTGAGATTGCCAACAACATAATATACCAATCTCCCTTGGCCAAATCTCTCATACCAAGGATCAGGTTTAAACTTCAAAACAACCTTTCTTTGGTTCAATAAGAAACTCTTGTTCATTGCAAGAAGCAGATTTTTTTAAGAAAAATAACATTTAAAACAAATAACAGAAAGAGAGTTCACTCGAAGACAGAACAGACAAATTAATATGGAACATCCATTACCATAATCTTTTCTTTAAATGACCTTAAGCAATTTAGTATTCCAACCAGAAGATTAACAGCTTGTCTAATTAATTGTTGATTCATGAATAATATTCTCAAGCAAATCAGAGTATACAAAGCTGTAGCCTTACAGTCTACAGATGTAGCGAGTATTCAAATCAGACAACCAACAGAAAGATTTTAAGATCAGTTGCCTCCGTGAGGTCCAGAACGATCAGGCAGAATTAAACTTGGATGCCAACAAATTTGATCTTGGGTTGATGACGGACAATTTTTGGAAGTTTCTTCGATGGAAAGAATGATAACCATGAACCTCTGCTCGACTCATTTTATACCCGCTCCTTTGGGCAAAGAATTCAGTATTGCATGGCCTGGCAGGCAATCGGGCATTGCCTCAACTCTATTGTACGAGGATGGATAGAAGAAACGAAACCCGAGAAAAAAAATGGAACACACTGAACACAGAGAGAGAGAGAGAGAGAGAGAGAGAGAATTAAATTTCATTTCCATCTATTGAATATGTCACCATGAATTAGGATTGATATCATTGTACAAATACACCAGAATTCTAATGGCGAAGATAACAGGAAGCAGCATGCTAGAGATTTATTTATTTATTTTTAAATCAAAACACATTATAACAGGAATCCAACTCTAGCCCGTTTCCACTATTTCTCCCCGAAGAACACAGAAACAGGAAAATAACGGTATGTATATATTAATTTAAACCTACAAAAATGGGAAAAGAAAAAGGCATCCTTTCCCACGAATCCTCACTGATATTTCTTGAGAGCAAACATCAGAAGCTTCGTCCCCTGATGCAGATTCATCCTGCATCACCCCCACACACTCCAAATCTATGTTCCTCTTCTCTTCTCTGAACTCAGTACATGACACCATCTGTCCTTGCCATTGCGGAGTAAGCGCTTATCATCTTTGCTGCCAAACAGGTGATCTGGATCTTGACCTCCTACCTCTGTGTAAAAAGCAGAAACAGTATATCAACAAGCAGCATTGCAAGGCAAATATTAAGAAGCCTGAGAAATTCACCTGAATAGCTTATTCTTACATGATGATGAGAGTTTTTGTCTCAAAAACAAATCTTAATTTTAGAAAATTTTTTGGCAACAAACCTGGAAGTATCAAGAGAAGAGTAGGGAGAATGCCTGCGCTGAGAATGCTTGCTATGAGGTGACCGCGAAACTTGTCTAAAAATGAAACCATCGTACTACTTGGTGAGCTCAAACTGAAAAGTATACCTAGTTTAGGAGAAAACTTCAACCTTCTACAGAGTCAAAACTCTATAGGAAGCAGTCTGTAACTATAAATTTTCTGTTTTTTTATAAATAAAATATAAGATAGTCAAAATTTATCATATATTAAAACCTCAACAGAAATTGAAACTCTACTGATGATATCTTTCCTTCCCCTACTTAAGTACACCTAGTTCAGGGGACAGAAATCCTTGTTAATAATCATGGATCAACAAGTGCCATACTTTTGTTTATAAAAACGTAGAGATGGGATGGCTTCTGGGAAGGGGTACACACTTAAACATGCATGAAAAAAATAATATAGAGCAACTGGTACAGTAAAAGAAACTGCATTTAATAGGCAATACGCAAGATGGCTTAAACAAAAGCAAAATCTGAGTGACTAAATAGGTGGTGTCAGCTTCAGAATTCTCAATTTGCTTTTTTTTTTTTTGGGGTTCAATATATGTTCACTGAAACAAGATATACAGCGAGTCAACTATCATATAGTATGCAACAAATTATAATATATTAAATTCTTAGTTCAATTTTATTGTCTCTGCAACTTTGTTCCAAAACACTAGTCTCGTAAATTAATGGAAGCTTGCCCAGCAAAGTTATACCTGAAAATATGTACATGAACATAAGATGCAAACAAGGCAGAAACAAATATACAACTTTCTGGTCTTTGAGATAGTGAGCTAAGTCACTTAAGTCAAATGAATTTAAAGAAGTACTTATGAGTCATGTCATAAGAAAGTTGACCTAAAGCTAAAACAAGAAAGGAAAATGCAGCAAAAGTGGATAGTGTCATTGCAACTGAGAGACACGCACACACACAGGGACAGAGAGAGAGAGAGAGAAAGGAATAGCAATATGACTAATAGTAATAGACTATATATTTTAATTCTGTCCATGATAATAAGTAAAGGCTCAATCTTTATAAAAGATAATAAGTTGACTAAAGCTATTTACTAAAATCATCAAGACTCATACAGGACCAAAACAAAATATGCCTACAGAAGTATATCTAAAACAATGTGAACTGAGTGAGGACTAATAATTGTTAATGTATTTTTTCTCTGAGCAGGAAGAATATTACGTTAAGCACAAACAGCTCATCTCAATACCTGCAAGACACTGAAACACCTTTAAAATTGATATTGCAAACCTGAATAAAGTAATAATTTTTTTAATAATACCTTCTTCTAGACCTGACTGGAGATGGTGATAAGTCACGTTTTCTTGAATGCAGCTTCCTGCAGCACAAAATTGTAATGAGGCACCAACTCTGACAAGTGACAAATAAACAAAGAAGGGTTAAACAGATTCTGTCCTAGACCTTTTTGAGCCATCTGAGCCTTCACCACCTGAATGACTGTCATGACTAACAGCATGGTCCCAGCTGCTTCTACCTCTACTGCTTACTGAAGATGAACGTCTCCTTTTGTGCCCGTCAGAGTTACTTGCATATTTGTGCCCTGATCTAAGTTCCCCCTTATCCTTTGTATGGTCCTTTTTTCGGCTAGTATCTTCTATGGTGCCACCTCTATGGACTTTTTCTGCTTCCTTCCTGTTGTCTTTGCCATTAGCATGAGAGGACCTTTTCCTTGACTTGGATTCCTTTGTCTTTTCCGCATGCCTTACATCGTGCTCTTTCACTCTTTCTTTTGCCTCATTGCTCTCATCTGCTTTTTCCTTTATCTGATGTCTTTCATCCTTTTTTCTATGATTCTCATTACCTTTCTCATCTTCCCTAATCTTACTACTCTGTACCTCCTTAACAAAGTCCTTCTCAGAAGAACTCTTACCACGCCGATCGGTTTTATCTGATCTAGTTCTGTTTTCCCTACCTGGATGATCATCCGTTGATTTTTCGACACCAGCAATCTTTCCAGGCAGATCAGATTTTGTTATCCCTAAAGTACCATTAGAATGAGGATCATTAGATCTGTCATGCCTTTTTTCAAAATCATTAAGCTCTTTGTCCCCATCTTCAGAAACCACCTTAGACAGATGTGCACAATCCAATTCTTTGGCCTCCTTATCATCTTGCAACTGATTAATAGCAGCACCATTGATAGTTTTGGATTGTATTGAGCTGTTTTTTCCCAGATTATTCAACAAATTTGTTTGACTTCTACAATGCTCTTCGAAAGGTTTATTTATGCCTGACTGATGAGCAGCATCTTTTGCAGTTGGCACACTGAAACTCTTGATTTCATCATCTCTGTCATCAGCATCAGAAGCATAATTTCCAAGACCTAAAACATCTCCAGGAGGGCTGGAATTAGATCTTTCACTGAAATCATCATTCTCTGATTCCTGGGCTTTGACTGGAACTAGAACCTTAGCTGATGCTTTAGGAACTGGAGCTGAGGGTGGAGATGTTGATGCCTTGTGGGTTGAAGTAGCAACATTCAGACCCACTAAAAAAGACAGACAGAATTTACAATGCTCAAATGTCCAGAAACTTATGCATACAATTTATCTCTGCAATTTATATTTAAAGGAAAAAAATTGAAGGGCATGGGAAAATTACCTTCAGCATTCAGATCATCTTCACTAAGAACTTTGGTTGCAATTTCATCAAACAGTTCATCTGTAACCTGTTTAGAAGCTGAAGTTAGAACTATGGTGGAGAGATGTTAAATAAGATAACCATCACATTTTAAAGAAAGCTAACCTTCAAAAGAACTTCAGTTAGCACTCGTTTTATTTCTTGGTTAATTGCCGCAGTTCTAGCTGCTTCAACATGATCCTACAAACAGAACATGTCAGATTAAATACTGAAGTGGATCTAGAAAATTCAAATAACTAAAATAAAAATAGAAGACAACACTATATAAAAACAGATCCGTTTCAGGGAAAGAAAATTAAACATTTGGTAGAATAAAACCTCCTCATCTTCCTCCTCCTCAGCAGATCTAGAAGAATCATTGCTTTTGCTATCTTGTTCATCATCCTTCACATATGACTTATCAACACCGTTATCCACCAATTTTATTTCCTCCTTATAATTCTCTACAGAAGGAGGAGCAATTATGACTTTCTTTATCTCCTCTCTCAGCCAATTAGGGACTGAAGCCTGAAAAGTAATTTCCAAATGAGTTTTGATGGTGTATGTCCATCCAAGCACTAGCCTTCACAATATAGATACCTTTTTAGGACGCTCAGGAACACCAGGAGCCCCATATGCATCAGTGGAGAAGGGTGCACTGCCTGGTGGCATTGTTGGAGGGAGGCCAGGTCCAGGAAACCTTCCAAATGGTGGTGCCACATGTCCAGGAACAGAAGGTTTGGTAATAGAAGGATCATGCTGCTAGAAGAATTAAACGTCAGCACATTCACAAAAGAAAACCCATGCATGGGGAAAAAAATGTCAAAATGGAGACCTGCAGTCCTGAAGCAAGAACTGGAGGGATTGGTGGATAAGCAACACCAGGTGTCACTGGGGGAGCCCAGTTATTCATTGAAGGCAGTCCATTCACAGGATCAATGCCTCTGACTAAAGTAGCCGAATCATGATGAGCATAAGTTGATTGCATTTGTAGGTCACTGTCACGATTAAACCTAGGGGTAAAATCTAAGGGTTTATCAGCAAGATTGATAGCAGGGTCTATTGAATGGCTGCCAGATGCAGGAGGCCCTTGCATTGAAGGTTGCACATGATGTTGTTGTTCCTGAGATGAGGAATTTGACAAATGCAACAATGTGTATGATTGTTGACTCTGATCAGCAGTCTCCTTACCTGTCATTTAAGTCAACAGTCAGATTGGAAGTACAGAAATAAGAGGGAAGAAACAAAGTGATTTAAATTCAAAGTAGGTAGTAGAGTATTGCTCTTCAAGGTCACACATTTGCTATCTCACTCCTTTTCCATATGATAATCCATGTACAACTCCAAATTTCATATGCTAATTAAAAAAACATTATTATACGAAGGATCTGAATCCACCAAATCCAATAATCCTTTTAGTAAATTACTGAAGAAGCTAACCAAGTGACATTACTTCTACTAAAAACAAACCAAAAAAATGAAGATATCTCAAATTAATCATTTCCCATTGTGATAGTTCGATCTTAAAGAAGTTTCTCTAATTCCTAACATTTAATTCACAAAGAACCACAACTCCATTAGTGGATTATACAGTGGGTGAATCAATAATAAGGCATTCACAGAACAAAACCTTGAAATACTCCCATTATAACATTAGAAAAGAGCTGCTAAATATATATTTGGGTGTTCAGAATTAGTTTGGGCAGAAGTGATGTGAGTGTTACTTCAACCTTAAAGTAATTTTGGGGAGGTCAAACTTTCTTTTAGGCCCCCACTCAAACATGCTATAAGGGTGCTCTTTCTTACAGTACACATAACAGATTTTGTCATTAAATTTTTCAAATTATTCCTGCAGCCAGTTTAATATATGGTTCTTAAAGTGATCAATGATCCGATATATTCACTTTGTTATCCTATAATCTATAGTGGGGATACAACCATCTTTGTTCCTGTTAGTTTATAACAGGTCACTGTATTAAACAGAAAAGCTAAGGACTCAACAAAATCCTGCCCATTATATTTATCTAATAAAAATGAAAGCTCAAAAATCCCATCAAAGTATTTGCAAATTTGCTAACAAGAATTTTCTCTGTAAATGCACCCCTGAGCATTCCCTCTCCTTTCAAAAGTATAACAAGATTCACATCACAAGGGAGAAAGATGACTGCCATGGAAAATAATTGGGGAGGCACCCCTCGTAAACAACTTTTTTTTTGGTGAAAAAAATAACTAGTTTAACAGTTAGCTAACTAATGATGTATGATGAAGTGATTAATGGTTATTGCTCTATCATCATTAAGTATAGGTAAATTGCCAAGACTTCTAATTCAATATATGAATATACCTTAATATTGTAGATACTTGAATGGTGGAGATGAACAGGTAACCAAATCCCAATTGTGGCCACCCAGGCCACTGCCCAAGTGAATTCACATAGATAGAGAAAAAAAATTTGGCTTAACTAGGTAGAAATCAACAAGTTTAACAAATAATTTTCTATCTTTCAAGTAAAAAAAACAGTAGACACTTTGTTAAAACAACTTCAAATCTATAGTTTTGTATCAAAAAAACGAGTCCAGGTGACACCAAGACCTGCACAAGCAGATGACGTAATCCAGTTCATTCATCTATACAATCACATTGATACAAGTTGTTTATAAGAAAAGGATTGTGATGATATATCTCATATAGCAAGGCACTTGGAGAGGTTGAAACATGAAAGGCATCTTTTCATACCAAACTTGGGAAAAATGTGAAGCATTAAATTTGTCAGTTAATTTGAATTTTTTGGCCTTACAACAGATCAACAGATCAACATCACAAAAAGTACAGGAAAATTTTAATATTATTAATGAGCCATTCCCACAGAGTTCTTGAGCAAAGCTTCGCTTGCAAATTCAATATACCAAGTAAATAATTACCTGTAACAGAACTATAACTAGAAGGTACCTCCTGCTGATGAACTGATGGATTTGTAGGTAAGTTTCCTTGATGTTGAAAGGCAACAGTTGGAGCTCCTGTGGTAGTTCCGTCACTAGCACTGTAAGGTAAATGCCCATCTGAAGCATAAGATGCCTCCAAACTGACAGATGCAGCCTCCTGGGAAAATCGTGGAAGCTGTTGCAGAGATGCTTCCGAAATGGGAAATTGTTGATAACTTGATGAAGAATGAGACTGGTTTTGAATATCAGGATAACATGAGTCAACAGTTTGTTGATATTGATCATGATAATAGCTTTGCTCTTGCAGTTCTCCAGAAGGTGCAAACTGTGATTGTGGATGTTGACTTTCCATTGCAGCCTTAGCATCTGCCCATGCTCTGGCTCTAGCAGCCCAATCTTCATTCTTATGGGCTACCATCACATAATTATGAAAAAGAAAAATACAAACTCATCACAAACTCATCCAAGAGGCGAAAAATAATTTTAAAAGCAGGCAAAAATAAAAATATGAGGAATTACTTGCCTATTCTGTTACATTGTTATCATTCCAATGATTGCACACCACGCCACTTATTGTTATTATTTTTACCTATTATAATTGGCATTTAAGCTTTTTGTTGACAACCCCCCCCCCCCCCCCCAAATATAGACACAAGAATCTAGGCCTATAATCAGTGCCATAAGGCCCATATCAAAGTGATTTCATGACATACAAGCAAATTAAAAACAAGAAAAGACAAACCAGATTAAATATGACACAACAATGTAAATAGCTGAATAGGATGGTAATAAGTCAATTAAGAACAAAAAAAAAAAACAGACACATTAGAGCATGCCTATTATTCTTTTATTTTCTTTTATTTGGATAAAAGAAGAGATTTTGTTACAGAGAAAGAGAAATACAACTTGTTGGAGGATAAGATATCTTCAATTGAAAAATAACAAGAAAACCTCAAAACAAAACAAAATGAGCAAAAAGCCTGAATAGCTTATGAACAATCCTATCCCATAACAAATGTAGGCACAAAGAGAAGCCCTTGAGGTTGAAGATGCGGGCATCCCTCTTGAAGTCCAACCATATAAACCAGAGAATCCCATATACTGCACAATCACATTGCCTATTCTTCATTTTTGTTATTATTTTCTGTGTGAATGCTTGCCTCCCGTGTTAATGCTTGCCCCTACATATGTTATGGTATAGGATGGCAACCTCCACTTAAATCTAAAAATGGGTTGCTTTTGGACATTGATAATCATAATCTTTCTTTCAATGACTGTCATTGGACAAAGATTCTAGTCAAATTATCTTCTACATTCCACTCAGCCTCAAACTATAAATAGGTGTGCTTGCCAATTGACAACAAGACAATCAGCAGAAACGGATAATAAGACACAAGTAAGAAATGAAAACATGTTTCTCGTATAAGCATATAACAACTAACCTGGATAATCCCAGCCTTGTTTGGGAGGCCAATTTGAAGTGCCCAATTCCTATAATAGTTTATGCAATCCAGAAGATTAGTCAATAAACAAAGTGTAAACCAACAGAACCCGGCTTCAAAGAATATGCACATAAAACAAATGAAGTCTAGACAGAGAAATCAACTAATTAATCCAAGCAAAAAACATAGATAAACCACGAAAGAAAGAGATAAACGTGCCCAGGCTAGAGAGACTGCTAATGGGTACCAGACTCACCTGAGGATAAGGATGGGTAATGTGGGACTGAGGAAGCACATGGGAACGAGGAGGGGGCGGAGGTGTAGGGAAGTGGTTGTGATGATAGGAATGGGGCGGAGGATAAATATTAGAGACTGGTGGATAAGCAGTAGTTGGAGGAAAATGGTCGGAATGAGGAGGAGGAGGGGGTAGAGCCCAATGTGGCGGAGGCGAAGGAGTCTGAGATGGGTGGTACTGAAATTGGCTAGAGTACCAAGGCCCTTGGAGAGAGGCAGGTTGTCTTGGTGGTTGTATCTGATGAAACTGGTGGTGATGGTGATCCGCCGTGTGTGGCGGGGGCGGAGGCGGAGGCGTCCTCATATAGCCGTGAGAATGTTGGAAAGAGTCCATAGTGGTTGTTCGTATCAGTCTGCAGCTGGTAAAAATTCGACTTTGTGATTTCGTTGCTATGGGTTTGGATCGCAATTCGCTAGTAAGAGTTTGCGGAAGAAGAGCTTCCAGCAAATGAAAAAGAATAATGGACGTAGTTACGTAGGGAAAGGGATTTAAGGAACAAGAGGGTTCAGGGAGTCACAGTGGGGATTAGCGTTTGAGATCAGAATTCTGAGCCTTTTTCTTTTCCTAATTCTCACAAAGTACTTGGTGCTATTTTCTTAAACGAGAACAACAAAGGCATGGCTTTGAGTTTTTTTTTAAAAGAATCTTATGTAAACTTGGTTTAACATGAATATTGAAAATTTGCTACAAAAATAAGATTTAATAATATAAAAATGAGACTTAATGGTATAAAAATTTTAAATATTAATTTATATATTTAGTTCTCCTATATTAACTCTTAAATAATTTTTTATTAAATAAAGGGTGCCCTGCCTTAGCCATGTGACTTATTCGTATGTTACTTGGTCCAATTATATATTTAACACGCTTTTAATGTATTAGGTGAATTGATGTAAGAGTGTGTTTTTAAGACTGATAAAAAAAATAATGTTCACACTGACCCAGAATAGCACGGAGGGTTGTTATAGTTGGGTTTGGCCGAGTGTAGTAGTGTAAGATGTAAATTGAAGATTTTGGTTGGAGCCTGGAGGTGGTGCTGTGCTAACTGCTAACATTAAAGAGACTGCTCAATTGCAGTTTTCTCATGTCTGAGTAGAAAACATCGTACTGAGCCGCGATCCCAAGTTAATTTTGCAGCTACTCTCGTTGAGCCAAACCACGCCAACTATCGTTTAATCTATAGCTGATCATGGAACCAGTTGTAAGTTTAGTTTTTGTTATGTGTATTTTTTAAATAGTTTAAATTCTGACATATATATCTCTGTGTGTGTATTACTTTGTATGTGTAAGACATTATGTGTGGGTATGTGTGTGTGTGTGAGCGCGTGGCATTGTGTGTGTGCGTATGTGTGAGACATTGTGTGTGTATGTGAGATATTGTATGTGTATATTTGTGTGTGTGAGACATTGTATGTATAAATGATATTGTGTGTGTGTGTGTGAGACATTGTATATGTTTGTGTGTGAGACATTATGTGTGTGTGAGACATTATATACGTTTGTGTGTGAGACATTATGTGTGTGTACATGTGTGTGTAAGACCTTGTGTGTGTGACATTATGTGTGCATGTGTGAGATATTGTGTGTGTGAAACATTATGTGTGTATGATTGTATGTGTGTGAGACATTGTGTGTGTATGATTGTGTATGTATGTGTGTGAGATATTGTGAGTATGTATGTGTGGGTGACATTATGACATTGTGTGAGACATTATGTGTTGTGTGGGTGAGACATTATGTTTACGTGTGTATGTGTGTGACATTATGTGTTAATGTTTGTGTGTATGTGAACAACTTTGTTTGAGATTGTATATACATGTGTGTGTGTGTGTGAGAGACATTGTATTATGTGTGCATGTTTGAGAGAGAGAGAGAGATTGTGTATACATGTGTGTAAGAGAGACATTGTGTGTGTCTATGTTTATGTGTGAAACATTGTATTGTGTGTGCGTGTTGGGGAAAGAGGCAGGTTACTCAAAATTATTTACATTTATGTATACACGGACTTCTTAGTTATTTATATGCCTCAGGCTTATATTTGTTCTATGCATTGAGTTCATATAATTTAATATTTGTGAATTGTGATATTATTGTAAAACTTGTTTTTACTTTTATACAAACTTTTTATGAGGAGGAGAAGAGAATAATCAGAGACTTCCTACTAACCTTCAAACTCCCCAATCCTTTATAATTTTGAGTTCCCCCAATTTGGGAGATTTTAGAGGAGAAACTACTTTTTACTGTTATACGATTCATTATTTTTTACAATTTCATTACTAAGATACAACAAATCTTTATAATTAATTATTTTAATAAATAATAAATAATAAAAATATATCTAATTAATGATTTCCTTTTTCTCTGGATTCCTTTTCTCCCCTTCCAACTCCCAAACATAGCCTCACGGTAAGGGAAGAAAGGAAAGTCAACAAGTAAACAATCAAATTATATTAAGCTGTAGCTTACAAGCTTGTGCATGAAATGATACTCCGCAGATTAAGGAATATTGAGTGATCCCTATGTGACAATGAGTTCAAGTGCCATTACTTGAAATTTGCTTTGTCAAACTCAAATGTAATTACATCAACAGTTCTGGACAATTTGTAACTGAAAAATATACAAGTAACATTGCTCAAGTATAATGTTACCTATACGCATTGCTTGGCTTCTTCAACCTTAATTGTTATAGTCCTATACTCACTCCTAGCTTTTGCATATGCCTAACAGCGTAAGAACTTGATATTGTTTGTGTAATCTTTCTGAAGCTGCCTCGCATTTTGATCCAAAGATGCTGCAGCAAGACAAATCTCTTTCTTCTTTGCTAAAATTCACCAAGTTTCTCTTGTTAAATACTATGAATCCATGGGTCAGCAGTTAAAAAAAAATAGTTGCTTGGCCCACTATAGAGAGTTTAATAAGAGAAGCCAGAGAAAAAATAGAAGAAAAATCTGCTTTGAATCACCCAAAATCATGCCACTGCGTCAATTTGTTTTCTAGTCAATCGTGCATACAAACCATCTTTTAAGAGAAGTTCTCTGTGACTTCCATTCTGCATGTACAGAAGTTAATGACAGTTAGGCTTCAGATTCACGTAAAATAAAGGAGATACCAAATAAAAACAAATTATAGTTTTTCGTTCATCACTTTTGAAATCCATGGTGTTTCAGTATGCATAGAACATTAAAGAAATTTATTCTACATTTCTACTGGTACACTTATGAGGAGAAGAACCTTAAGTGGGTTTCATCCCCGTAAGTATTATACAATAGATGGAAAAAAGGCAAACATTACTGGCCTCATGATCCTATGCCATACCCATCATGATCCAGCAGAAGAGTCTTGGGAATCAAATCCAATAAAACTTTGACATATAGGGAACATGTATAACCTTTTAAAAGAAGTCATATATGTGAGCTTTACATTGTTAATGAAGCCCCAAAAAAGGAGACACAGCCGATGAACATACCAAGGATAATAAACCTCAAATAAGAGCATTAAGGGAATAATTATATTATCTAAGATATTCAAAATGAACCAACAATTTACCAACCTCAACAACTTGACCTCCATCCATTACCACAATCCTGTCTGCTACTTGTATGGTAGAAAGCCTGTAAAGCAGCTCAAAAACTTATAACTCAAGTCAAGATAGCATTTAATGGATGCTAACAATCAAAGACACTACCTGTGTGCAATGACTATGATGCTCCTCCTTGTTGTGGAGTCACTTCTAACAGAACGAAGAACACCCTACATATAATGGCAACTCAAGCATCAAATTCATTTTATAATCTCTCTCTGTTAACATCTAGTGTGTGTCTAAATGTCAACTGGCTTGTAGGAGTAGTTTCTAGAAGCAGACCTTGATATTATGTTCACTCTCAGCATCCAGTGCACTGGTGGCTTCATCAAGGATCAATATTGTTGGGTCCCTAAGAATGGCCCTTGCAATAGCAATTCGTTGCTTTTGTCCCCCGCTTAACAGATCATCATCAACAAGTGTTTCATAACCATTAGGAAGTGCTGAGATGAAGTCATGAGCATAGGCCTGCTTGGCAGCCCATTTAACATCCTCCTGCTTTATATCTCGAGTGCATCCATATCTGATGTTTGAACTAATATCCATGCGGAAGAGCTTTGGTTCCTGTACAAGTAAATTTCAAGGGTTAGGAGAAAAGAACCATATACTGAATTTTTTGCCATCTTGGCAAGTTAAGAACCTGTCCCACAAATCCAATTCTTTCTCTCCACCACATGATGTCCAACTCTTTAAGAGGGTTGCCATCAATCAAGATCTGCAAATAGATTACAGTACATATTAAACGAAATATTAAAGTAAAAGGCATCTGCTCATAATACTACCAGACAGCATAACTGGCTACATGTATTATATACCTCATTTTTTGAAACAGAAACCTCTAACCACTTTCTACAATTGGATTGACAAAAATTCCGACTAAAGCATTAAAACTAGAGATTATGAAATAAAATTTTTATAGTATAACCAACTTTTTTTTTTTTTGTAAACGTAATATAATCACCAAGGAGACACATAACCCACTAGTAAGGCAAAATCCTAAAGTCTTAGCAGTTCAATTTGGAAACCATCATGTGCCCTTTACCCTTGTTCTTAAAAGAGCAGGACATGCTATTCCACTCAAAGATAAAAAAATGCCCATCTTCCTTTGAACTTCTCATTCCATTTATTTCAAGTTTGATCCAATAATGCATGTGAAATATATTTTTGAAGATCAGATGATCATTTGCTTATGGTAAGTTAGTCACTACCTGTTTAATGACTTAGATTTAGAAAAATCAACATTCTTCCCCTGTAGTCCATTACATCTCATAAGCATCAAACTATCCAATCCCAATCTTGGTTTCAGATATGCTGAGGCTAAGAAACTCTACCTGACCATTTGTTGGCTCATGTAGATGGAGCAAAAGATTTACCAGTGTGCTTTTTCCACTGCCACTAAGACCAACCTATGCAAAACCAAAACGAAACACAAGTTAATCTTTTATCCATTGTGCAGGCAAGGAATGAATTAAAGTAACTAAAAGCAGTCTCTTACAATGGCAACCACCTCACCAGGATGAACAGCAAAGCTTACATGTTGCACTACAGATACCTGTTACAATGTCAACTCATTAGTTGAATTACGTGACCAGGATGGACAGCAATGCTTACATTTATCAGTGACAACAATAATCTTAACCCCATATAGATGCACAATCAAATTGAATTAAGCTAATTAAACAGACCATGCAAAGGAAGATATGGTGCCTGGAGAATTCAGAAGTCAAGATATTAATATCCATAATAGCAAACCATGCCACTTGCTTCAAAAATTGTATTTTTATCTACAATATGTGCAACAAAATGCATATGATGAGGAAGAATCAGATAAAAATACCAAGCCGCCAAGATACCCACCCACCCAATAAAAAAAAATCTCATTGGTTATTTGCAGAAGTTTTCTCCATTATATTACACATGCATGCTCCTAAGACTGAGAGGGCAATAAAATAATATACTGCTTCACTGATTATCTGTTGAACGCTTTTTCCAGTAAAAAGGAAACAATGTATGTACCCGCTTTCTTTCTTGGAGTAAGAGATGTCAGTGACCAAGTTTTAATTTCTATTTTAGCATTGTTCTTTCTTCGCTGAAGTGACTGAGGACCAATAAGGTTATCAAATATACAACTTTCTACTCTAGGAGCCATAAGATGATAATGAGAATAGGAGATTTACCATTGGTCTTGAAGGATATTGAAAAGATACATTGATAAACTCAATATGCCCCATTAATCTCTGCAACTTTATTCCTGTAACAAAGTTACATCCAAACTTCAATATAGTTAAATTTAAAACAATTATGAAAAGTTGTGCAGTAATGTGTCATATATACCATATTAGATTTTCTTTCTTTTTATTTATTTATTTATTTACTTTTTGGTAGAGGTGTGGGAAATGGATGAAGGTACTGGATTTGCATGTTACAGACAGAGGCATTAAGCACTCACCAATATATGATCAGAGATAAACATGACCATAAAGTGAACTTTCAAGGGGCATTGAGCACCCTGCCAATATATGATCATAATAACATACGGAGAGATAAACATGACCATAATGTGAACTGCTGTCTGTCTATACATTGCTAAAAAAGACGTACTCAGTTTTAAGGTATACCAGGAGAATTTTTTGTTTCTAGAAGAATATGATGCTGTGTACACTGGGAAAATGATTCAGCATGGAGTGGCTGAAGCAGAACAAAGTGAAACACAATGCAATCTGACTTGGGTGAAGCTCAATCTGCAGCACAACCCTTCAACAATCTACTAAAATCCTAGAAAACACCATTCTAAGAAAATAGGAGAAAGGAAGCAAACACTTGTGTCTGTGATTTCAGATTATCTATTTCATCAACAACTGCGTTACAGAGCTGCTATTGGGGAATATAACACTAGACCTAAAGGAAAACAAAGCAACTAAAACGCACATCCAAAGAATACAAAACGACACAGAAAATAATAGCAACAGAAAATATGACAACTTTGTTCTGCTTCAGCCACTCACGCTGCATCAGAAAACTAAAAACAAAGGCCTTTTGTTGCTTACTGTCACAATCATATTAGGAATCACATTATATACCTTATTTGTAAAACAAAAATTATTAGAAACAGCGTAACCATTGCCAATAACTACACAATTCAGCTAATGCATAGGTCATCATATTTCCATTTGAGAAATTATAATATTACCTATATGATAACTAAGCTTGGGAAAAATATCCATACATGATCCATATGTAGAATGCATATCAAGTGAGATGCAATCTCTTTAAAGATGGTAGCCAAGCAAATCAAAGGAAGCATGCAAATGACTAACTCAAAATGAAGTAGTTTAATTATATGAAATAGTTGAACATAGCTCATAAAAACACTTGCCTCTTGATATGAATTGGCTGCTAGGCAAGAGATCCATCAAATGAAATACTTTTTCACTAGCTCCAACTGATTGCATCAAAGAGGATATATTGTCTCCAACCCACCAGGTTGAATAAATTAGCCATTCACTGTATAGTATAAACTTGGTAAGTTTCTCTGCTGTAATATGTCCCGCAAGAATGGACATCCCTCCAAACAGCACAGCAATTATCTATAAGATTAAATGTTCCAATAAAAACAAAAGTCAACTACAGAGGTTTAGCTAGACCCCAGTCACAAACTATTGAAAATTAATCCTGGCAAACTTTCTGCAATGGTAAAACTATGAGTTTAAAAAAAATTATAAGAAAAACGTTATCATGATTTTGGAACCCTTGGCTAACCTGAGTTGAATGATAAAGAGTGTGGAAACTGAAACTCCAAAATCCATGTGCAGCACTTTGTCGCAAATTTATTTCAGCTAATTTCCTCAGCCACCATTCGTATCTATCAATAAACGTGAACACAATATATGTCAAAACTGCTGAATTATAAGAATGGATGTATATGTTAACATGTTATAGTTCTAGTAGCAATATCACCTTCCAAGTTCTTCTCCTTCTGTTCCATGAACACGGACAGTTCTAATTAGAGAGAATGTCTCTTGAGCTACCTATGATTCAATAGTGAAAAAAAAAGCCCTTACAATGGCATTCAGGAAACATGGAACAAATTATAGTATAAGGTTTCTTATTCTACTTCATTTGTAGAAGCAGTGACTTCTTGGATCAACTTTGCAGCCTTTTTCTGGTACCTATGCAGAAAGACATAACCAAATTAATACTAGTGAAATAAAGTAGACTAAGAAGGAAGGGGTGGGATGGGTGCTTAAAAGGATCAATTTTCCATCTTTTTTCAGGAATAGACAAGTATCTTGAAACCCCATAGTAGTATCCAAAGTTGTGGAGAGAAGGCTGTGATTCCTTCAGCATTTACAGATGGAAAGCTTTTGTAAAGTCAAATGGCATCTTATTTTCCTAGAAATAGGAGTTAATTAGAGTCTAGTATATGAATTAATTGAAAACAATTAAATATTATTGGCATTGATGCACATTCAGATTCTTGATATTTAGCATTAGACATGCTGGCTCAAGCAAAGCTCATTTCATTTGCACTTCTCTGTAGGCCACTAGAAAGGTGATCTCATATTTCTAAAGGAGGAATTGAAGAGAACAAATAATTTACCTTCCATAAAGTAGCATTACTGCTGATAATATAGAGCAAATAATCAATGTACATAAACCAAGTGGCCAGGACAAAATCAACAAGTAGATCAATGCACCTGTTCCCTAACAAGATAAAAAAACAAACTAAAGCCCCAAGATGTGGATAACTTATATAAATATTAAATCTTTCACAAGTAAAGTGACCTGAAGAACATTGCGCATTATCAAGTTAAGATCATTTCCAATAACACGTGACACTTGTTGACAATCTGCCCCAAGCCTGCTTGTCAAATCGCCAACTGTTTCAGAGTCAAAAAATGATATATCCTACAATAAAATACCGCCAAATGAGTTAAAGCATACACCAATAAATGAAACACAGCCACTCTAAGAGATCAATAATTAAGTGCAGCAGAACCTGAAGAAGAAGGGAAGAGTATAATTTTTCTCTCATTCTCTTAACCTGCACATATTGTTAAACTCCAGTTAGCAGTAAAGTCATACACCATTGCATAACATGTTAGAAAACCCAACATGAATTCTTTAGTAAAATATACTGACTGAGTGCCAGATAGCAGAGAGGGCATTGCTCAAGTAAACAGTCTTAGTTTCAAAATCATATTTCTTACTTCATTTATACATTATGGTCTCGTACATCATGGGAAAGAAAAAGCAACCAAAATATAAAAGCATGACAGAGAAACTCACCAGAATCATGTTTGCAATGCCAAAACAGCAACCTCGTATCCCACTGAAGCACAGGACAAGGTTTGTTAATTGTTAGGAACCCTCATATCCCACATGCAAGACGAAAAGTTTCAAATGAAGCAGAATCTTAGATCATGCCGCTTCTTCAGCGGTTAATTAAATAGTTTCAAGGATAACACAGGTTATATACAATAGGACGCAAGAAGAATGTAGAGAGAAGGATATCCTCGTTTGGTTAAATTGGGGGGGGGGGGGGGGGGGGGGGGGTTGTTTTATTTTTTTT
>JASKGM010017180.1:0-32326 GCA_034509205.1 Ceratonia siliqua
TAAAAATTAATAAAAATTAATTTTGTAAGCCAACGCTGTAGGAATCTCTTTTTTTTTTTAATTTAAATTTGATATATTTTGAAACCGTACTTTAAAGTAAGGTATAATATATATTTCTCTCAAGTGATTGTTGATGTATAAATATATATAACTCTCATTCCTTGGGAACAAGGGTGTTCCAAATTGATTTAAACTGACCACCCCAAATTAAACTAAACCAAATTGTCAAGAAATTGATCAAAGCCGATTAAAATCACTTTAATTCAATTTTTTTAAGTTAAAACCAAGCAGTTTGGTTCAATTTTCAGTTGGAGAATAAACTGAACTGAATCAAACCGACCCAAACCAACTTACCATTATATATTTTTTCTTAATTTATAATTTTATATGTGTATTTTCATATACAAACTTTAAGTTTTAGACTAAGTATTTAAAACTTTATAAATTTAAAAATTAAAATTTTTGTCTATGTTGTTTTATAAAATTAAGCTTAATTAACTATAATTCAAACAAATTATATTTAAATTAAGAAAAAATTAAGAAGATTAAAACTGAATAACCCGAACCAAATTACCCTTCATTGGTTTGATTTGGCTCAATTGAGTCACTTTAAATTAACAGAATAGGTCTAATTTTTTAGTTATATATTTGATTTGATTCAGTTTGGTTGAGGTTCAAAAACCAATCTAATCGAACTGATGAACGGGGCAAATTCTTCCATTCTTATTCTATTAAATCAAAACAAGAGCAATTTAAATTTTATAAGATTGAATAAAGTTTTGATTAATCATTTGATATTGATATATTAGTGTGCGACTCATTGGGTTGGTGTTTTTTTTTAGAGTGGTTAGGATTAAACAAAAAGATAAACCAACTCATAGTATTAATTACTTAATAACTATAGAACTAATAACCAACTCACCGCTTCCTACTTGGAAAGTTGACTCGGTAGTTGTTCAGTTCATTAAACAAGCAACAAAGTGTTTCTTCTCCAAAGCCATGGATCAGAGGTTACATGATGCTGCAAGAATGTTAATCCATTGCACAATATATTAGAGGAGGATCTCTAATATTGAAGAGAGCTTCTATAGCCCCTTTTTGTAAAATCACCATTACATGTTGCTGCATATGCAGGGAAAACTGATTTTGTGATAAAGATGATCAATCTAGTGCTGAACAAAGTTTGATCCCATTGCACATAGCTTCTGTAGAAGGGTATGTTGAGATTGTGAGGGAGCTCTTGAAGTTGAAGCTTCAAGTTAAGCAATGTCTTCTCAAGAACAATGATTGTTGAATCCCACTACATTATGCTGCCATTAAAGAAAGAGCCGGCATTATTGATTGTCCCAAATCACTGGAAGAAGAAACTGCAAAACGAGAGACTATCATTCATGAATTTAGATCCCATACAATTGGTGTAATGCCTAAAAATAAAATTATTTCAGAAAAAAAGGTTTCAAATGTAAATACCTAAAGCCTATGGACTAAATAGCAAAAACTATAATTTTTAAAAATTTTCAAATAGACCAACCTTAATCCCTACAAATCAGAAGAAAAAAAATTTAGTTCCTCCCTCCCAATACTCTTATGTTTGACGACCCCTTTTTGCATATGCAAACTTCATCATTATCTCACTTTCTCTTTCTCTCATTCTACTGTGCTGTGAGCTTCCTCCACCATGCAGCTGTTCCCTTCTGGCCCAGCCATCGTCATTCTATGTCGTCGATACATCATCATTTGCCAGAAAATGTATCCACCAGCAGCTGTTGTCCGTCCAACAGAGTAGAGGGGTGTTGAGTGGCTAGAAATTTTCTATTAGAAGTCCTTTTGAGGTGGCAAGATGTTGGGTTTTGTTTGGTTTGTGCAGAAATTCTAGCCCAAGTCAAGTTTGTACTAGTTTCTAACTCCATTTGTTTTGGTTTGATCACTGCTTCGTGGGTATACTGGTTGTTTGATTTTCAGCTAACCTCACTTGAAATTTGAATCAACGTTTTCTTCATTAAACCCAATCTGCCATGAGTTCTCACTAGGTTGTTTTGTTCAAACAGTAAACATGGCTTTGAGGTTTTAGTTTTAATCATTGTGGGTCTTTCTTCTCTTAGTCTGAAGTGTTGAGTTAAATCACAAAAAGTTAATGACCTTGTTTTGCCTCCTAATCATGGTGGTAAATTTTGAAGCTAGGTTGTTTTAGGCCAAAAAAAAATGGTGATGCCATTCTTGTTCAAGTATGGTTGGGTTGTCACTTTCTAAATTGGTACATTTTGCAACTGGTAACCAATCACAGTTAAGGAAATTCTTTCAAATACTTGGCATAAAGAAATTGCAATGTTGATAGGAGCTTTAATCAAACTAATAGGATTTTACTTTTTGAAGAAAGTGTTTTCTTTCTTGGGAATTTTGGCATCCTAAGTCTTTCAACCATTGATTATTAGCAAATTCTTCATTTCCAAATATAGTTTGGACCTAAAATCATAGCTATGTAAATCAAGTCCTCTTCTAGTTATCAGTGTCATAATAGAAAAGTGGTGGCAGATTTAGTATACTGATGAGTTATGTGTATATGTTTGCACATAGTGTTATATGAAAATAACTCGTTGGAATCAATTTATTCTTAAAGTGGAAAATTTTGGAACTTGAACACCGAGTCTCCAAATTTAGCAATAGTGAGAGGCTATCTGCTTATCTTTGGATGCTTGAAATTGTAAATTCTATATTATGATCTAATTTTATGATTATCTTTGGATGCTTGAAATTGTAAATTCTATATTATGATCTAATACAGTATATATACATGAATTTATTGTGTTTTTTTTCTCCAGATTATGAGTTTTTCCTAAAACTTTTATAAGAAGACGTGATTTGTGTAAGATTTCTGAATATGATTGGTCAAGTGTCAAGTGCAATACCTCACTCTCAACAATAGATAGGATGAGTAAAAGGTCGAATCCACAGAGACTGACAGATGCATTCGTGGTTCTAAATTTCAGTTATTACACAGATGCAAACACACACAAAAGGAGGGGTGTCGTTGTTGTATGGTTGGAAGAAAAATCATGGAAGTAATGAATTATCATAGACAAAATTAAAAAAAATATCAATCAAGGATAGATCCAGATCAAGAAGGTTCTTAATTACAATTTATAGATTTATCATCAACATTAGGAATATCTAACCAAGAATTACCTACAAGCAAGATAACTCTATCTTCTTCCCTAAATTCATTAACCCAGCCCAGCACTAAAGTTAAATTCTTGATACTAATCAACTTGGTATGAAGCCATCCAAATTATATCAATAACAGCACTATGATTAGGAAGAGGTTAGAACCAAATAACAATTCTCCCAGCATGAATCAATTAATCTGTTATATATTTCTTGTAGGCATACAATGAAAACTAGGATCATAATCATGTCACCTAATCACTACTTTTACCAATTAACATAACAATAACAGATTATGTAACTAGTGTAGCATTCAATCACAAGGACGACTAACTAATTAGCTACTTTAGAAAATCAACCATGCAATCATATGAAATTAAAACAAAGAATTATAGATATTTAGAATAAGAATAAATTGAAATTCGAAACATATGTCTTACAATCATACAAAAGGAAGAAAATTAGCTCTTCATGATAAGAAAAACACAGAAAGAAAAAGAAGAATCTGGAGAAGAAAAAGAAGTCCCCCTTTTTCCAACCCTAGGACGTCCTACATATATCAAAAAGGTGCCGGAGAAAGTTATAAACTCCTAGATCCACCGAATACCTCAATTGTTTCCTGATATACAGAGATTTCGTCTGTCTACTTCGCTGCCTTTTTCAAACTAGATATCAGCCTCTTTAGTAATTTCTTTCTTCTAAAAAGATGTATCCCTAGATGTTAGCTTTCCAATGCATTAGACTTTTCTCAAAACAGAGGCCCACAACTTAAGTTATGAGCTAAAAACTGACACTGCCTTGACCAGTCCACCCAGATACTGAATTTCAAGTTCTCCACTTAATTACTCCTTCAAAATGGCCTTATTTTAATTTGGGCCCTTCAATTTCCATTCTTGAAAAGCTTGAGATGTCCTCTACAATTTCTCAGAAAGATTCATTCATGTTTTGAACTTCTAACCCATTGAAATACCTAAAATAAGCAATAAATGTCAGAAACCTAAAATGCTGGAATTTTTTAATTTTAAGCTCAATTATTCCTAATTCGTAATTCATGTCTTAAACACAAATATCTGTATTAATAACCATAATAGGACATAAATTATAACAAATATACTAATTAAAAATAGAATAAAAATACAATATAATATATTTATCAAATTCCCCTACACTTAGCTTTTGCACGTCCTCAGGCAAACTAGACATTGAGTTGAGCATAACAAAGTCTTACTAAAGACACTATCACAATGCATAGGTTATTTAGTGTAATGCTTAATAAAACACACTAACCTAATTTAAAAATGTAACAATGACAAGTAAATTAAAGTCAAGCATACTCATTTCTTTTCAATTATGTCCACAAGTACTCTTGCTCAATCACACAACCTTTGCAATTAACATAATCAATTCATGCATAACTCACTCGTCAACCATTCCTCTTTACTACTACAAACCGGGTAGCAAACTAAAGTAATTTTGCAAATGAGTGCATTTTATGCTCCATCTCAATTCAATTTTTTTTTATTGTTGTCATTTCTCACTACTATTTACTTAAACTTGAATTTAGGCCTAGCTTAAAAGGAATAGTCTAAACATTCATCTTACATTCCTTGATTATGCTTCGACACTAAGTCCATGCAACCTCACAAGAAATACTATTTCAATTCATTACTAGGACTCAAGAATGCTTAACCTTCTTTTACAACACATTGTTACATCTTAATCCAAGTAGTGCGTATATAACAAAAGTTGTAACCAAATCCTATGCATCATTCAAGTATCTCAGGCAAAACTCATGCATGATCAATTTTTTTTTATATATCCCTTAATCTCTAAAATCCCCACCCCCACACTTAAAACTTACATGGTCCTCAATGTAAGGCACACAATCAACAATCATGGACATGTAAAATTAAAAGAGATAGGGTAAGAGAGCAAATTTAGTGGCAGCATGTAGCCACTCTTGGGTTGCCTCCTAAGCAGTGCCTTTGTTTAATGTCATTAGCTCGACATTTCAGCTCTTCCTAATCAAAACACACAGGGTTTCCCAGCTGAATGTCGTCTATTGTATGCTCCTAAAAACCTTCATAGAACTACTTGAGTCGATGCCTGTTGACCTTGAACACCTTGTTAGTTCTGATAAACACAATTTTCATATATTATTCTAGCCTCACATTTAGTCTTTTAACCCTCTCATATACCTAAATTCTTCAGTTTAATCACGCTTTATGATTTTGAGCTCCAATTTGGCTTAATGATATATTTCAGCATTAATTGAGCTTTTACGTCGCTTCTGTATTTTGACTATAACTTGAGTTCTAGACATATGATAATCATGAAATTTATTTTGTATAAAGCTAAGACATATATCTACAACTTTGATGAAGAACTCCAAGGCTGATTCAGAACTTTAATGAGTCAAAATTAGCTCAGAAACCAAAAATGGAATACTGCCACTAGAAGTAATCCTTTGCTGACCACTTATCAAAGCTGTGCGTTTTACTGATGCTGTTGCCCTAGAAATCTTTCGATGGCCTGTTAGACAGCTGGAGGACATTTTGACCTAAGGGCAAACTTGTAATTAGTGGATTAGGATTTCATATATATATATTCAAATGTTGTAAAACGTTGGAGTATCAGCTAGGGTTAAGGATACTGTTTCATTACCTCTGACTTCTCTCTTCTCTGTTATGTCTAGGGTTTTCCTCTGTATTTTCATCCTTCTTCTTCATGGAGGGCTAAACTCCTTAATCAATCCTAGGGAGTGACAATCTTGATGTTTAATTTGGAGATTCTGGTTTAAGCATTTTGCACTTCAAACAATCATTACATTTTCTTCCTTCTTTTGATGATTCTGATTGAGTTGCTTAACTGGTTGGGATATTCATGTGATGACTGTGTAGTTGCCATGTGCTAAGAGGATTGCGAAGACTGAACAATGCATCAAAACTGATTAATGAACTGTTTAGTTGATTTGGTTCTAGTTTGTAAGTTAAAAAGTTGTTGGATAAATGCTTAATTTTCTAACCCTGATTAACTAAATCCTGAATGCTTATTCAGTGGTGAACTTCAGAGTTGTGTTGAGTCTTCTTAACATGTTCTAAAAATCAAGGACGAAATTATTGTTTGAATGTATCTTTAGTAATCAAGGATAAATTAACTTCAAGACTGTTACCTCCCTTGGATTGGTTGTTTCCAATTTCTGTTTGCTGTTTTTATTTGTTGCCATTTACTGTCAGTTACTATCTACTACAAACCCCCACATACTGTTTTGATTCTGACTTGGTTATCTAATCAAAATTATCCAAGGATTTGACTCGGTGTGCCTTTTATACTACAGTTAATTGGTGAATCGGTTATATAAAACAATTTAATTTGACAGCCTCGGCAGTTGTCAAGTTCCTAAACTTTTCACTTCAACTACACCATGGGGGAACACATTAGTAACTTCAAACGGTCTAATCCAACAAGAACGTAATTAACCATGCAGTAACTTAAGTTTTGAATTGTACAGTAAAACTTTTTATCTAACCACAAATTGCTTCTTAGCAACCATTTTATCATGCAATGCCTTGGTCTTATCCTTGTAGATGCTTGAATTTTCATATGCCTTAAGGCGTATCTCCTCCGGTTCTTGGAACTGCAACTGCCTTTGTTTTCCAACTTTGTTTATATCTATGTTGCAACTTTTGACTGCATAATAAGCTTTGTGTTCTAGCTCTACAAGAAGGTGACATGACTTTCCAAAGACTAACCTGTAGGGAGACATCCCAATAGGCTATCCGGTAAGTCCACAATGCATCATCAAGTCTAATGCTCCAATCTTTTTTGTTTGGTTTCACAGTCATTTCCAAGATGGATTTGACTTCTTTATTGGATACCTCAGCTTGTCCATTTATTTTGGGGTGATATGGTCTAGATGTTTTATGAATAACACCATACCTTCTCATCAATGTCTCCACTGCCCGGTTGCAAAAATGATTGCCTTGATAATTAATTATTGCTCTTGGTATTCTAAACCTGCTAAATATGTTAGACCTAATAAAACCTACAACAGATTTGGACTCGTTAGTTTTTGTGGCCCTTGCTTCAACCCATTTCGAAACATAATCAACTACAAGAAATATATAATTAAATCCAAAAAATGAAGGAAATGGACCCATAAAATCAATACCCCATGCTTCAAAGATTTCACATATAAGGATAGGGGTTTGTATTATTTCATTCCAACAAGATAAATTTCCTGTCCTTTGACACTATTCACAATTTTTACAAGAAATATACACATCACAGAATAATGTAGGCCAATAAAAACCACTATCTAACACCTTCCTAGCTATTTCTTAAGTCCAAAATGACCTCCACAAGCATAAGCATGACAAAAAGTAAGGACATATTGAATTTCAAAATCAAGCACACATCTTCTAACAATTTGATTAGAACAATATTTCCATAAATATGGATAATCCCATACATAATATTTTGCATCACTTTTCAATTTGTCCTTTTTAGCTTTACTCATATCATCAGGCAAGGCTTTACCAACTAGATAATTTACCAAATTAGCATACCAAGGAACCATACCTTGTAGAGAGAATAATTGCTCATCAGGGAAGAATTCTTGCATAGGCTCAAGATTCTCTTGTTTTACCAATCGGCTTAAGAGATATGCCACAAGATTTTCAACTCATTTCTTGTCCTCTATTTCAAGATCAAATTCTTGCAATATAAGAATCCATCGGATCAATCTAGGCTTTGACTCATTCTTTACTAATAAATATTTCAAAGCTGCATGGTCAAAAAACACATTCACTTTAGAATCAAGTAAATATGACCAAAATTTTTCTAATGCAAAAACAATAGCCAAAAGTTCTTTTTCGATTGTAGAATAATTATGATGAGCCGAATTAAGTGTCCTGGATGCATAATGGATCACATGAGCTTGTTTGCCAACTTGTTGCCCTAGAACTGCTCTAATTGCCTTGTTTCCAACCCGTTGCCTTATAGCAAAAAAGGGCTGGAGAAAGTTATAAATTCCTAGATCCACCGAATCCCCCAATTGTTTCTAGATATACGGAGATTTCGTCCGTCTATTTCGTTGCCTTTTTCAAACTAGATATCAGTCTTCCCAGTAATTTCTCTCTTCTAAAAAGATGTAGTCCTCGATGTTAGATTTCCATCACATTAGACTTCGCTTAAAACGAAGGCCCACAACTCATGTTATGGGCTAAAAATCAACACTGCCTTGACTAGTCCGCCCAGATACAGAATTTCAAGTTCTCCACTTAATTACTCCTTTAAAACGGCCTTATTTTAATTTGGGCCCTTCAATTTCCATTTCTAGAAAGCTTGAGATATCCTCTACAATTTCTCAAAAAGATTCATTAATGTTTTGAACTTCTAACCCATTGAAAAACCTGAAATAAGCAACAAAGGTTAGAAACCTAAAATGCTGGAATTTTCTAATTTTAAGCTCAATTATTTCCAATTCCTAATTCATGTCCTAAACACAAATATCTATATTAATAAACTTAATAGGACATAAATTATAACAAACAGACTAATTAAAAAGAGAATAAAAATACAAGATAATATATTTATTAATGATTTAGAACTGCGTTCTAGGATTCATAGTAGAGTGGTGGTAGAACTACTAGGTGCACCTAGGTCATAACCTTTATTAGTTGAAGACAATTCTTGGTAAATGATACTTTCGTCAAGGGGTGTAGTTCTTGGCAGAAGATTGAGTTTGAATAGAATAGTTCCTCCGAATGAGTGAAACTCTAGAAGGAAGTGTAAATTGAATATTCCCTTTGGTGAATACAGTTCCTGAAGGTGAGGACCGGGTCACCCCTCCAGTTAAGTTTATCTTCTGAAGTGGGAAGATTGGTTTCTCATTTTGGGTTCTTCCTTTGAGTTGATTATGGATCTTAGCATTTTTGTGAACTCCAATAAATTATTTTTGAACTTAAATGTCTCTTGTGAATATATTATCAATTATTGCTATTGGTATTATCATATAGATATTTATTTTTTTCCCAGATGTAAGGTGTATCACGTGCTCAGTATGTATGTACTGATGCATTGATTTGAACATGATATTTTACGATGATACTCTTTACACCTAGGAATTCATGCATCCCTCGGTAAGCATTTCTTCCATTCACTGAGTCAGTGTGACTCACTCCTTCAATTTATAACATTTTTCAGATCAAGCCACTGGTGAACTTCATTCACCTTCGTACTTGCCCTATGAGTATGCTAAATCATTTAGTAGGCATAACTCTGAGTAGTAGTGGAGTACACTTATGGAATTGTGGACAAATGTTGGATAGGATTTACTTGCATTTTTAATAAATTTCGTGGTTTGTAATTATAATTGCATAGTTATGTGTAATTTGGATATACAATCCATGATGGATTAGTTTATGACTGTTACTTAAGCCATAGAAGCTGTCTGAATTAGGGTGGGCTTGTCTACCTTGTGTTTGAACTGATTGTACCCTGAGATAGTCCATATTTCAGGGGAAACTTTGCCGAATTTTTTATTAAAATTTTGACTTAGAGTTTTTATGTTAAAGTGTGGTTTGTTTTTATTACTCAATTCACAACTTGTTTTAACTACATTAAGTGCATTGAGTATTATAGATTGGTAGGTTATTACATAAACAATAATTTTCTTATACCGATCACGTGTCTTAAAGTAGGGCATGACGAAGTTGGTATTAGAGCATAGTCTAAGTCTATAGTTAGGGCATATAGAGGTCTCCAACAGGTCCATGCTATGGGAAACGATAGAACCCATTGCCCAGGAGCACTTATCATTAGCCAGTCTATTAAAACCCATCCTGAGTTACTCCATTAATTCTCATTTCCATTCTAATTAGCGTTACCTAGCAATATTGCTTACCAACTAAGACTTTCTTATTCCTTTTCTTTTTAGGATAATGCCTCCAAAAACTCGAGCCCGTATTAGCCTAGGACAAGAAGAGGCTACTGCATCTAAAAAAGCCTCCACCAGACCAGTGTTGTACCTAGGGGTTAGGGTAGACCTAGGGGTCAAGAAAGACCCAAAATTTATCCACCACCAGAGAAAATAGAGAGTACCCTTACTCCCGTTCTTGCTTCTCTACCCGAGGTTGTAGTTTCAGAATAAGTACAGGAAATATGGCAGTCCCTTTGACCCTTAGTCAATGTGATGACTCAAGCTAATACACCAGCACCTCCAGTGAGTGTTTCAATGACCCCAGCTATCCTCGCTTCATCCATGCCTATGGCGGTCCCTATTCTCCGAAGCTTTATGCCAGAATTTCAAAAGTTAAAACCCCTTCGATTTTTGGGAATTGAATCTGTAATTGATCCTTAGCAGTTTTTGGAATATGTAGACAAATTATAAATGATTATTGACTATCCTGAATCGATAGCTGTGAGAATGGTGGAGTTTCAGTTAGATAGTTCTACAACCAATTGGTTCCGTGTATGGCAAGCAAAGGGAGGAACTGAAGAATGCTTGGCATTCTTTCAAAACCACTTTTCTTCACTAGTTCATTCCTAAAGAAGAGAGTCAAGCTAGAGCTCATGAGTTTCTCTCTCAACGAAAGACTAGAGAGATGTCAGTTTCTGAATATGCTGCTAGATTCTTATTACTGTCTCAGTTTGCACCACATGATGTCCCTACAGAAAGAGAAAAAGTTAGACACTTTGTACAGGGGCTAGGAACATATTATTACAATGCTATCCACATCACATATGAGAGCACTTATGAGCAAGTGTATAACTGAGTAACTGCGTTCAAAAATATATTGAAAGAAAATAGTTGAATGTATAATGATTCTACCAGCAAAAAAAGGGCCAAATCTGAGTCACGTCCTTCTAAAGCACCTATCGCATCGAATACATTCTCTTTGTAATGTTTTGATTGGCATCCTCACTAGTCAACTTCCAGTAACTGCCATTCTAAAAGGAACCACCCTTTTGCTCAGTCATCTTCTCATACCATACCCCGCTTGTGGTATATGTGATAAGTTCTACACTGGTTATTGTCATAGAGTGAAGAATACATGTTTCAGATGTGAACAGACAGGCCATGGTTGGAGAGAATGCTTAGTAAAGGTGACACCCTATAGAGGTGGCATAAATTGAACAGCACCTAGCACAATATAGTAATCATCTATGGCATCAGCTTAGTTCTTTGCCCAGCCTACCAGGGGCGTAGGCAGAGCGATGGTAGGTCGAGACCAAGGTGGTGGTTATGGTTCATAGGCCCGAGTTTTACTCTGATGAGACAGGATGCCATAGCTTCTAATACAGTTGTCATAGGTAATTTACTACTAGAATCTATTCTTGTATATGTATTATTTGATCCTAGAAGACCCACTCCTTTATATCTACTTACTTGCTATCATGATTGAGGAAATCAAGTCATTCACTAGATTCTCTGTTGGAGGTATCTATACCTTTGAAAGAAACTTTAAATGCCCTTGATGTGGTGAAGTCATCTTCACTTCTTATCTGTGATACACCATTATTAGTGGATCTAGTTGTTCTAAACATCTACGGACTTGATGTAATTTTTGAGATAGACTGGCTTGCATGCCATCATGTAGTAGTGGACTACTTTGATAAAAGAGTGAAAATTTGCCTACCTGGGAAGGAACCAATTGTGGTTCAAGGAGACAAAAGTGGGGTTTCTACTAAGCTTATTTATACCATAAAGGCATAGAGGTTACTGAGGAAAGTTGGCAAGGCTTATCTAGCCTTTGTTTAGGATAATGAAAGTCTGGAACATCGATTAGAAAAAGTTTAGGTAGTAAGTGAATTCGCTGATGTTGTTCTAGAAAAATTACTGAGTCTTCTACCAGAGAGGGAAATTGATTTTTGTATTGACCCTTATTTGGAGACCCACTCCTTCCATATAAAATGGCTCCTAGTGAACTTAAGGAGTTGAAGGTACAGTTATAGGAATTGTTAGAAAAAGAATTTATCCACCTCAGTACCTCTTCGTGGGGGACATTGATGTTGTTTATGAAGAAGAAAGATAGATCCTTGAAACTTTGTACAAATTACAGATAGATGAACAAGATTATAGTAAAAAATAAATATCCCTTGCCCATTATAGACAATTTATTTAATCAAATGCAAGAAGCTCAGTGCTTTTTTAAGATAAATCTGCATTTGGGGTATTATCAATTATGAATTTGGAAGGGTGACATTCCTAAGATAGCTTTCAAAACTAGATATAGGTACTATGAATTTGTGGTAATGTCATTTGGGTTAACTAATACCCCTGATGACTTTATGGATCTCATGAATAGAGTATTCTAGTAGTTTCTGGATTGGTTTGTGATCGTCTTTACTGACGACATACTGGTATATTCTAGGAGTGAAGAGGAATATGTCCAAAACCTGAATACGATATTATAGACTTTGAGAGAATATATATGTATGAAAAATTCTTAAATTGCGAGTTTTGGCTTTCATAGGTGGCATTTCTAGGACATGGAGTCTCTCTGGGAGGTATTCATGTGGATTCTAAGAAAGTAAAAGCAATTAAAAATTGGCCTAGACTGTCTTTAGCTATAAAAATTCATAGGTTTTTGGGTTTGGCAGGGTATTATCATCATTTTGTTAGGGATTTCTAGCGCATAACAGCTCCGTTGATAAAGCTGACTCAGAAAAACGTAAAGTTTGAATGGGCGTCAGCTTGTGAAGATAGTTTCCAGTAACTTAAGGAACATTTAACTACAACCCTGGTTTTGAACTTACCAGAAAGTGTGTGCAGATATGTCATTTTTTGAGATGCGTGTTGAATTGGACTGGGTTGTGTGTTAATGTAGAAAGGCAAGGTTATCGCCTATGCCTCAAGACAACTTAAGAAACATGACAAAACCATCACATTCATGACATTGAGATGACGGCTGTTGTTTTTCCATTAAAGGTTTGGCGGCATTACCTTTATGGTGAAACCTACAAAATCTATACCGACCATAAAAGTTTGAAGTATATCTTTGAGTAAAATGACTTAAATCTTAGACAGTATTGGTGGATAGAATTGATTAAGGATTATGATTACTCCATCCTTTACCATCCAGGTAAGGCTAATGTAGTGGTATACGTGCTCAGTAGGAAGTCTAGTGATAGCTTATCATATATCAAAGCTGGTCATAGACCCTTAATTTGTGAATTGCTTAGTTTAGAGAGTAGTGGAGTTAAACTACAGATAGCTTCATCTGGTGCACTTTTGGCCAGTGTACAAGTATAATTTCCCTTGGTAGACCAAATCAAAACCGCTCAGGCAGGCGATCTGGACAGGGCTAAACTATTAAAAAGGATGAAGTCAGAAGTTGATACTAGTATCACAACTAATGACTAGGAAGTAGTATTTTACAAAGGTCGATTATGGGTATTGGAAGTGAATGAGTTGAAGAAACAGATAATGTACTATGCCCACTCGTCTTCCTATGCTGTGCATCCAGGAAGTAATAAAATATACCGTGACCTGAAGGTTCATTACTGGTGGAATGGAATGAAGAAAGATATAGCAGATTTTGTCTCTCATTGTTTAACCTATCAACAGGTTAAAGCCGAATACCAAAGGCCTGCAGGGTTACACTAAAACCTAATGATTCCAGTATAGAACTTAGAGAATATTACCATGGACCTAACTGGATTGCCAAAAACCTAAAAAGAGCATGATTCTATCTGGGTGATTGTAGACAGACTCACTAAAAGTTCACATTTCTTACCAGTGAAGATTTATTTAGCTCCACAGTATGCACAGTTGTACCTAGATAGGATAATCTCTCTTCATGGTATACCCTTGTCCATAATCTTAGATCGAGTTACTCAATTCACAACCCATTTTTGCAAGTTATTTCTGGAAACCTTGGTGTCCTAACTACACTTCAATATGGCTTTCCATCCTCAAACCGATGGTCAGTCTGAAAGGATAATTTAGGTATTAGAAGACATGTTACGAGCCTGTGTGATGGAACTCGAGGGTGATTAGGAAAAGTACTTGCTGTTTATTGAATTCACTTATAATAATAGCTACCACTCCAATTCAAATGGCTTCCTTTGAAGCATTATACAGTCATAAATGTAGGTTCCCTATTGGATGGTTTAGAACTGGAGAAATTAAGTTGCTTGGGCTAGACTTAGTATTGGATGCCACAAAGAAAGTGAAAGACCTTTGTGAGAAACTATTAGCCACTTAGAGTCGACAAAAGGCGTATACAGATAAGTGAAGGAGGGAACTTGACTTTCAAGTAAGCGATCGAGTTTTTCTTAGTCCATTCTTTATCACACAGTGAATTAGAGTAGTGTCGTAGAGGCTAGATCTACCACCAGCATTGTCAGGAGTACATCCTGTATTCCATATATCTATGCCAAGACAGTATGTTCTGGATGATACCCATGTATTACCATATATGCCAGTAGAACTAACTCCTCAGTTGGCATGAAGAAGCTTAGGTCCAAAGATTACCTTTTGGTGAAGGCAATTTGGGAACGCTATGGGAAGAAAGAGGCAACTTGGAAGCCAGAAGCCCTCATGGAAGAAAAAATACCCATACTTATTCGGTACATGATCTTACTCAGTAGTTCTTTTACTATTTTCTTATAATTCTAAAATGAATTCTTCTTTAAGGAGAATATAACTTGTAATGTCTAAAAAAAAGTTATTTTAGAAAAAAAAAGGTTCAAATGTAAATAACCTAGAGCCTAGAGACTAAATAGCAAAAACTAAAATTTTAAAAAATTTGTAAACAGGCCCCTCAAACTTAAATCCCTAAAAAAAAAAAATAGTTCCTCATTTCCAATACTTCTCTGTTCGATGCCTCTTATCCATCCAAAAACTTCATCATTCTCTCGCTCTCTCTTGTTCTACTGTGCTGCGAGCATCTTCTACTGTGCCTCATTCCCTTCTGGCTTAACCACCATCATTCTCTACCACCGGTACATTGTCGTTCACCAGAAAATCTCACCACCAGTAGCTGTTGTCCTTCTAACCGAGCATAAGGGTGTTAGGTGGCTAGAAATTTTCTGTTGGACGTCGTTTTGAGGTAGCAAGATGTTGGGTTTTCTTTGGTTTATGTAGAAATTCCAGCCCAAGTCAGGTTTGTACTAGTTTCTACCTCCATTTCTTTTGGTTTGATCACTGCTTCATGGGTATATTGGTTATTTGACTCTCGACGACCCTTACTTAAAATTTGAATCAACGTTTTCTTCATGGAACCCATTCTGCCTTGAGTTTAATCAAGGTTATTTTGTTTAAACAGTAAACATAGCTTTGGGGTTTTAGTTTTAATCATTGTGGGTCATTCTTCTCTTGGTCTTAATTGTTAAGTTAAATTATAGAAAATTAATGACCTTGTTTTGACTCCTAATCATGGTGGTGAATTTTGAAGCCAGGTTGTTCTAGGAAAAAAAAATGGTGATGCCATCCTTGTTCAAGTATGGTTGGGTTGCCACTTTCTAAATTGGTAAATTTTACAGCTAATAACCAATCACAGTTAAGGAAATTCTTTGAAGTACTTGACATAAAGAAACTGTAATATTGGCAGGAGCTTTAATCAAACTAATAGGATCTTACTTTTCAAAGAAAATGTTTTCTTTCTTGGGAATTTTGGCATCCTAAGTCTTTCAACCATTGATTGCTAGCAAATTCTTCATTTCCAATTATAGTTTGGACCCAAAATCATAGTTATGCAAATCAAGTCCTCTTCTAGTTATTAGTGTCATAATAGAAAAGTGGTGGCAAATTTAATATACTAATGGGTTATGCATATATGTTTGTACATAGGGTTATTTGAAATGAACCCCGTTGGAATCAATTCAATCTTACTTAAAGTGGAAAATTTTGGAACTTGAACACCGAGTCTCAAATTTAGCAACAGTGAGTGGATATTTACTTATCTCTAGATGCCTGAAACTATAAATTCTATATTATGATTTAATTTTATGACTATCAAGCATAATTTGGGATGTTTTGAATAAAGTGCAGTATATATACATGAATTTATCGTGTTTTTCCCAAATTATGTGTTTTCCTAAAGTTTTTATGAGAAGATGTGATTTGTGTAAGATTTCTAAATATGATTTAGAACTACGTTTTGGGATCCATAGTAGAGTGGAGGTAGAACCACTAGGTGCACCTAAGTCACAACCTTTATCAGTTGAGGGCAGTTCCTGATAAAGGATACTTATGTCAGTGAGTGCAGTTCTTGGCAGAAGATTGAGTTTGAATGGAATAGTTCCTTTGGATGAATAAAACTCCGGAAGTAAGTGGTTAATTGAATATTCCCTTCGGTGAATGCAGTTCCCGCAGGTAACGATTGGGTCACCCCTCAAGTTAAGTTTATCTTTTGGAGTGGAAAGATTGGTTTCTTAGGTTGGGTTCTTCCATTGAGTTGATTAGGGATCCTAGCATTTTTATGAACTCCAGTAAATTATTTTTCTTAAATGTCTCTTGTGAAAATATTATCAATTATTGTTATTTGTATTATCAGATATATACTTATTTTGTTTCCTATATGTAAGGTGGATCACATGCACAATATTACTTTTCGATTATACCTTTATGTATTGAAGCATTGATTTGAAGAAGAGGATTGTACGGTGATACTCTTTACACTTGAAAGTCTATGCATCCCTTGGTAAGCATTTCTTCCATTCACTAAGTCAGTATGACTCACCCCTTCAATTTCTAATATTTTTCAAATCAAGCCACTGATGAACTTCATTCACCTCCGCACCTGCCCTTTAGGTCTACTGACTGATTTGGTAGGCACAACCCTGAGTAGTGGTGGAGTACACTTGTGGAACTGTGGACAAATGTTGGATAAGATTTTCTTGTATTTTTAATAAAATTCCATGGTCTATAATTATAATTGCATAGCTATGTGTAATTTGGATATACAGTCTATGATGGATCAATTTATGACTGTTACTTAAGCCATATAAGCTGTTTGAATTATGGTGGGCTTGTCCACCTTGTGTTTGAACTAATTGTACCCTGGGATAGTCCATATTTCAAGGAAAACTCTATCAAAATTTTTATTACTCAATTCATAACTTGTTTTAACTGCATTAAATATTATAGATTGGTAGGTTATTACCAAAATGGTAATTTTCCTACGCCGCTCACGTGCTCTAAAGTAGGGTGTGACAGTTAGGATCCAACTGCATAGGATGCATTTAGTGTGATCATGGCTGTCCAACATGGATTGGAAGGCCACGATCGTTCATAAATTTTTTTTAAAAAAATTGTGCCTTGAGATCATGCAAAAGAAAAAACAAAACAATGTGGTTGAATCCTGGTCGTCCAATGTGCATTGGACAGCCAGGATTTAACTAGATCTCGTACAGTTGGATCCCAACTCAACTGTACGGGATATGGATCCATCCTTCATTTAGCAGTGAAGGGTAACCTATTTGTAGTGGAGGTGATTGTAGTACTTTTACTATGGTGTCTTGGCATCAAGTAAGAATTTGAGTGCCACTGGACTCCACGTAGAAGTAAAATGCCTTAAACGACACCACATATGATTCTCTCTATAATAAGAGCATAAACTCTATCTTTATAATTCACTTTAGAGTAAACTGTAAACATTATGCCTTATCATTTTAATGCAAGTAGAGTTGATGAATGCAACTAGTTAGAATTAGTTTTAAATGCAGCTAACCACCAAGTTCGTCAATGAGTACAAATCAAATTGATTAACCAAAGTTGCCAGAAGAGATTATATAAACAATAAATTAGTCTTTATATATATATATATATATATATATATATATATATATAAATGGGTTTGTAGCACTACATCCCCCTTTACTTTTTAGGAATTTTTTTTTTACTTTTTGAAATTAATAAGGTGTTTCCTATGTAATATATTTGTTTGGGAATTTTTTTTAAATTTTTTCACTTTGTGTATTATTTATTCAATAGTAACTTTTAGACTTATGTTTTTTTTAAGTAAAAAATTCCAAAAAAGGGGTTGTAGGGTAGCAAGCCCTTTTCTCTTCTTTGTACAAGATCTCTCTTAGTCATAGTTTTTGTTTTCTCAGTGAAAATTATAACTTTACTTTTGCTACACTAAAATATTTTAGGAGGTTGCTTGTTTTAATAATGCTTTTTATACTAATAATATATATGTGGTAAAATAATGGCAACTACTAGGTACACTGAAAGAAGATGACAAGTGTTGTCACAACGTGACGGATGGTAAAAATACAGAGATTTTATAAAAATGGATTCACTATCAATTAATTAAAATGATAACTGGAATCCTCAACAAAACCAACCATTGGCCTTTGAAATCAAATGATGAGTTCGGGAGTCTAATTATAAGTAAGGAATGTGTTAGGCACCCCACAGTGTCCATCCTTAAGGATGGTTATCCTAGATTGCTTGCTCTTAATTTTAGGTGTTTCAATTATTTTAATTACCCCTCCTTTATTATTGCGATATAAAAAAATGAAATATAAAAGAGCCAGACTTGACTTACTAGGTAAAGGCTTACGTACCTTTATGGGGATCAAGGTCCACGTAGTTCGAGATTGATTAGAAAACATTTTCTTAGGAAGGATAAATTATCACTGCCCTAAGAATGAAAGAGTCAGACTTGCCTTATTAGATAAGTGCCTACATACCCATCCTAGGATTAAGGTCTACGTAGTTTGATATTTTATTTTGATGATGTGCCTAGGACGAATATATAATCTCAACCCTATGGCAAAAGTATTTTGATTTGCCTAAGGCAAATGCTGTTTTAGATAATGAAAGAGAATAAATCTCCACTCATAATTTAGGGATTAGAACAATGTGAAAGAATAAATCTCTACCCAAAGCGTATAAATGAAATAAGACAATATAACAGAATAAATCTTCATATAAAGTTTAAACAAAATGGAAGAATAATTCTCCACATATCGTTTATGAAGAATTAGGTCAATAAGAAAAATAAATTTTCAAATAAAGCTTAAGACATTATAGGAGAACAATTCTTCAATGTTCGAAAAATAAATGGTGATCTTTGAAATCACCATTGAAGAGGGATAAAAAACATAGCTTTATTGTTATCAATAGCATGCCTATGTTATTTTTCCTATTTTGAGCTCTTGAAACTTTCTCTTAAGGTTAATGGAGAATTATGCCCCTATATTTGGGTGATGGGCCTTTGAAACCACTTCAACAATCTAAGCCTTTTCAAATGATCTAGGACTTTTTGAATCTTTGTAAACAATTTAGTTGGATATTTTTTAATTTAAACAATTTAGTTTGATATTTTTGAACTTAAATTCAAAGCATGAAATTATGAAATTTGGGCCTTGGGCCCATTTACAAAATGGTATTTTAAAATACAGAATTGGCTTTAAATTTTTCAAAAAAATCATCTATTATCAAGTTATTATTTTTAAGACCATTCTTCTAACAAAGGCCTTTGGAGTGTAAAACTCTTATCATGTATTTTCATCTTCATAGGAAAAAACTAAGAGCATTGGACACCCTTTCTCTCTTTTATTATTCGAAAATAAAATCCCAGCCCAAAATAAAGTAATGACAAGAGATGACAAAAAATGACAATGGAGGGAGTAGCTTATGCTCTACAAGAGGGGTATGGAGAATTAGAAACCCCAAAAACAAAATATGATTTACAAGTTAGTCTATCACAGATAATTACAGGCATATAATAATAACATAAAACAGTGAACCCGAATAATAAAGAGGTAACATTCTAACCAAGTGGATATACAAATACCCAAAAATATTATTCAGGAAATGAATATGAGAATATAGTATGAGCTCAGGAACAAAGGGGTATTCCTCATTTCAGTTAACCATGAGTAGCAAAGTCCAGAATCCTTATCCAGTAATTTGTTCCAATCAAGTGTTTTTTTTTTTTTAAACCCATTTTTGAATTTCTAAAGTATGAATAAGTTCCAATTAAAATACTCAAGCACCATATGCCTTGGAAAACTTGATTCCCATTATTAGAATAATAAGAAACCATGTTATTTCTAAAAGACGAATCTCACCCATTTACCTTGATATTGAATTATGATCAACCATTAAATTTAACAGGTTTTATTAAGCAACCAGTTAATCCCCATAGATATTGATACTCATTGAAGCAAGTAACAAACCGAAGTTCTATAAATATATAATCTTCCTCATATTATTATCTAAATGAACAACAAGTAACATCCAATGGTCCTTTATCCCAAATACTGCAGGTCTTAACATCATGAAATATATACTATAGAATTTCAAACCAATAAAATAGAAAGAATTTTAACACCAAGCAACCAAAACATTGTTAACAGTAAATAGGTTTGCAGGCACCAGAATTTAATCATATTTCAATAAAAATAAGTCTGAAATGCAAAAAGTCACGATGTGAAACAAAAATTAATAACATACCATTTAGGAAACAGCTTTGAAGCATAATAGCTTCAGTTTGAAACAAAGCATATTTCCAATTTGAACACCAGAATAATATTAACATTGAATCAGCTGATACCTACTAATCAAAGATCAAACAATAACATATCTCAAGCCATTGGCAAAATCAGGCTTTAATCAATACGTACGTTCGATAATCAGTGCCAAAACCAAACTGAATCAGAAAGTTATCAATCAAGGACATAATATATCCATGAACCAATTATCTAAGATAAAATTATCAACGAGGCAAGAAACCCCTGAGCCCAAGTCATTTTAAATTGACAAAACTATGGACCATAAATCCCCAAATCATTTTTAAAACAACAAGGTAAGGAACCAAAACAATATTTTAAATCATCAAGGTAAAGAACCAGCAACCAAAAAACTATTTTAAATTAACAAGGTGACGAACCCATGGTTAAATTGATACAAGGAACACCCATTCGCTTGTAGGGTCTTTGGGTACAAAGAGCCTACTGGTCCTTATAGCCCTAAATAAATAAAAATGCCTAAAAAGAAGTTACCTTGTTGAAGAACAATTTCTTTTGCCCTTTGTGATCCCCTTCTTCTTTTCTTCCTTTCAAAATCTTCTCTTTCTCAATTTTTCTCTTGACTACAAGTCCTCCTTTCCTCTCTGAAATTTCCTTCTTTCTAAAGATACTTTCTCACTCTCTCTACCAAAATTTTCTTCTTTTTCCTCGTCTCCCCATTTCAATCTATTTTCTCCCTATTTATAGATAGAACCCATATTCAAAAATTATGGATCTACTACTGATTCACCTTATCAAAACCTTTCTTCTTATCCCTTGCATGTGTTGCCCATGAGCTGGAAGTAAGAAATGGCCAAATGTGGTCCACGAACGCTGCCTGGGAAAGGATCGATGAAGGAAAGTAGATAGGAGAAATCAGAAGCATTAATGAATCGATCAGAAAAAGGGAAATTTTGGGGTGATGTAGCAAAAATGACCAAAAAAGACCGAAAAAGAGTATAAGCTAGCCATAGACGAGCTGGCCAACTGAGAAGCTTCAAGAAACAAAACGGAATGTGATAGAGAAGAGAAGAAGGCCAAATGATTAGGGTTTGTAGAAGGAAAAGAGAAAGAAAACGAAAGGAAACTCATTGAGAAAATGGGGAAGGGACGGCGACTAATGCAAAGGAAGGTGGAATAACAAAAATGGTGGCTAGGGTTTCTTTGGTGTATTAAAGAGTGGATAAAAAAAACAAAACAAAACAAAAAACCTAGGGGAATAAAGGAGAGGGGTGCGGCTAAGGTGGAAGTGAAGAGGAAGGCCAAAATCACAATTAGATTAGGTTAAAATGATGATGGTGAATGATGGACCAGATTATGTGGTTTATGAGCTAATGGGTTTGGTTGAGTTGAGATGTTGTGCTTAAAATAGAAAGAGGAATTGGGCTAAGTGGTGTATTGGCTAGGGTTAAAATGTTGGGATGGCTGGACGTTGGAAATAATTGAGGAACAGAAATTGGGCTCATTTGTATTTTTGCTATTTTTTAATTAATGTTTTTTGAAATTACCTCGACAAAATAGGCATTTACATGTGTGATAGAAAAGAAGATGGCCGAGGAAGAGATGGCATTGTAGAAGCAGAGAATGAGGGTATTTCGCTCAACTGCCGACTCCTAGCAACTACAAATGATGTAGAAGGAAAAGATTCAGAGAACACAAAGCCATTGAAGAAATCAACTATAGAAGGAAAAGATTTGGAGAATGCAGTACTAGTGTCTGGTTGTGGCCACCTGATTGATAACTTTGACATACCAAGGTTTGCTCACTCCTCCTTCGATCATCCTCAAAGAAGGCACAGAAATAAGGTGGGGATGCTTTTTCAACGGTGGTTCTTCTGAAACTTAATAAGAATTTTCCAGCAATATAGGCTTTCTTGTTCTTGACGATGGTCACGATGATATTCATTGACTGTGTCATCCTTATGGTTTGGAAAAATTCTCAGTACCTAGTAACATAATTACCATGTATTTTGTTATTCCATCTTTGTTCTCTATTTATGGATTTGTGTCACTGAGAGAAATGTTGGCATACATAGAAAATGTGCGGAAAGTATTTCGTAGACTATTTCCAAAGAAAGATAATGAGGCAAGTTGGCTCTAGGGAGTCGGCACATAGCCTAAGTTCATTTGCAAGTGACCAAAAGCATCTCAACCCAAATTCATTTGAGTTATAATTGATCATCATATGAAAATCAATATAGAATTGATCTAGTTCTCTGTAACCAAGTACGAGTAGTTGTGTTTGCTTCTTCAATGGAGCATGTAATAAAGCAGTTATAGTAAGATCAACATGTTATATGCTTTCCAGATACATTATTTAAAAAGTAGCTGGATCTTAAGTACCTTATAACAATGTTGCCATTGCCAACCATGCACACAGATTATATCCTGGCAAATTCAATAGTTTTCTTCCCATCATGAGGCTTGCAGAAGAAATACTTGAAGTAATCTGAGTGCACAACTTGTTTATATTTTGGTTCTTCCCCATTCTACAGCACTTCCGGTAAAGGGCCAATAATGGCAGGTGCAAGGTTCACAAAGATTTATGAAGTTGACTATCATTGTTAATTCAATTAACTCGTTATTTTCAAGTAATTTGACTCAACTTTTTAAACTCTATTAAATTGGATCCTAACTCTTACCTTTATGACTTTTCTCCACTTTGATACTTTTATGCCTAATATAAACTTAATTATCACTATTATGTCATATTATGTCAAAATATTGACTTTCATTTTTTTTATAAGTATAAATATTTGATTTATTCAATCAATTCTTAAAATATTTGAAAAAATTATAAAATTATAAAAAAAATTAAATAAAAAATGTAATATTTTATATGTGCCCCACCATCACTTTCTCTTCTTTTTCCATCGTTATTCACGCAACCTACCCCATCTTTCCTTCTTTCTCTCCTTCCTTCCTTTCACCATCTCAGCCAGTCTTTTATTTATGTGTTTCTCTCTCCTCCATTACCCTTCACGCAACTGACTTTATGATATTCTCTCATTTTTCCTCGCATCCAAAAATTTTTACTTAGCCTCTCCTTCGTAATTTTTTAGGAAAACACTATGGTGTAGTCTCATTTTTTAGGCTGCACCGTACTTTTCATCATTAAAATATAATATTTTTTTTATTTTTTATTGTAATTTTTTTATTTTTTAATATTAATTAATTATTTTTTATATTATATAATTTTTTTAAAATTTTTTAAAATATTTTTATATATTTTATTTATTATTTATCTATAATTTTTTAATATTATTTATTCATAACTAAAAATATTTTTATAAAATATAAAATTTTTTTAAAAAAATATATGATATAAATAATAATTTATTAATATTAAAATATAAAAAAATTTTAAAAAAATTTTAAAAAAAATTAAAAACTGTAGGCTACTGGGCGGTGGTTGTTTGGAATGATTTTTGTTTTATTGTTTTTAAAAATAATTTTTGAAAACAATTCTAAAAAATAATTTTATAGAACAAAAAAATAAAAAATTTATTTGGGTAAAAAAATTTCATTAATTATTTTTTGTGTTTTTTTAAAAAACAAATGAAAAAAACAAGCCAAAACATAAAAAAAATTATTTTTGTTTTTTATCTTTTAGTTATTATTTTTAAAAAGTAATTTTTAAAAACAACTGATGAAAATAGTGACTAACGAATTTTTTTGTTCTCGCAGAATAAAAAAATAAAGAAACTGTTTTTAAAAACTAAAGGAGTTCCCATTTTTTTATTTTGGTACTTTCCCATTTATGTTTCACGCAACCCAATCTCTGCACAACCCTTCAGCCACTAGTACCCCCTTCCCCTGCATTTTCACGTTACCCCTTCTTCCACACGCCATCAACCACCCTTTCATACCCACTCTCTGCTCAACAACCACTCCCAGATTTCATGCCATAACGAATCACTTCAACGGAGAAGAAGTGATCTTGTTTGACAAAAGGGAGTGAAGAGATCGAAGTGAGAGGGAATTTGGAGAGAGCTCTGAAAGGTGGTTTTGAAGGACCTCGAACTGCATAAAAAGGAGCTTGCTTTTGGAAGAAAGAAGAAGAAGATTCACAGAAGAAGATTCTGAGAGGTAAGAGCCTTTTGATAGTGTTTTGCCTGGTATTCGAAAACTGTAGGATTGTGGTATTCAAAATTTGTTGGATTCGGTAGTTCTTGAAGTGTTTTTCGTAGTATTTTAATATTCTCAATCTGGTGGGCTTGTGATGTTTGAAAAACCTTTTGTTTGTTACTTGAAGGCGTATTATCCGAGTGTAGTTCTAAGTACTTGGTTTCACCCTTGGAAAAAATAGATTCCCTTTGCTTCAACCAAATTATATTTTGCTTGAAGAGTTGGATGTCTCTTCCTGTTATATGTATGACTTTATGGGTATTTGAAATAGTTGATTATCTCATTAATGGTTACTCCAAGTTTATTGATGTTACCATTTGGGAAATTGAATTTAAATTAAGTATGTCATTTATGCCTAGGAATTTTCTATTTCAGTTAAGGATTTTGGAATTGGATTTTGTTTATTATTATTATCTTTTTTTCGTTATATATTTTATAATTTTTCCCTTTGCTAGTTTTTAATTGGGGTGTATTTTCTACCTGGAGGTATGGCATAAATCACCCATTTGGTACATTTTATTTGTTTCATGTATCATTGTTATTTGTTGTGTTTTGTCTTTACACGTTTTGTTGGTATTTGTTCTTAAAATTTCTAGTTTTTTTCATTCTTTGAAAAATCTTAAAAAACAAATAAATCAGACTTTGTAAAATTTAAAGCCCAAAGGCCTATAATTACAAACTTAGGCTCCAAAGGCCTTTGATGAGCGGATCATCATGATATCCAAAAATAAAAATAAAAGTAAGATAACTTAATATTACCTTTTCATGCAGGGTTCATCATCTAATTAATTTTTGCCTCGTAAAAATAGGATCAAAATATCCCAATTTTATTATAAAACTGTTTTTGACAAAAATGAGGTGGTTATGGTTTCCATGCACATGACTTATTATTCAAATGGGGTTCAAAAGTCTCATTTCCCTCAAGGGAGGTTCCAATGCCCGATTAACATTGTAATTGTTCCAAAGGTTTGATAAGAATGTCATTTTCAAAAAGAAAAGATTCAAAAAATAATAATAATATCTAAATTAAATAATCTACTTTAAAAAAAAATAATTCCAAAGCCCATTTAATCAAAAAGGACTTCAAGGACCTAGTTGACAGGAATAACTTAGGTATTGGGCTCCAAATGCCCAAAGTATCCCTTAAGAGAAGAAATAATTTTTCACAACAAGACTCCAAGGGTCCAATTGAATTACTTTCAAAAAGGGGTTGAAGGTTTAATGTTTTTAAAATAGTTCCAATGGCCCAGTTAAACATTTCTAAAAGTGGAACTTGAGTAAATTCAATAGTGGAACTTGAGTAAATTCAATATTCTTGTAAGTGATGAGATTTTAACTTAAAATGTTTTTTGAAATCTCAATTTTTCAAATAAAATGGCATCCTTATCTTAATATTTTTATAAATTTTATTTTGACTCTAATATTTTTAAAAATATTTTGATCTCGATATTTTTAAAAATTACATTTTAGTCCCTTATTTTTCAAAAATTACATTTTGGCCCCACTTCTTTCGTAAATATATTTTTTGCTTCATTACTTTTATAAATTTCACCGTTGCCTTATGACTCAATATTCAAGAGACGTTTAGTAAAAGTTTATATTTTCCCAAAGTCTCAATATTCACGGGCATTTAGTGGAGGTAAATTCTCTTCAATGACCTAATTTGCTATTTAGGACTTTAAGTGAAAATTTAATTACTCTTAAAATTCTAATTTCCTTTCACCTAATTAGTTTAACAAAATTATTTTCGAACTAAGTTGATCTTGATCTCTTTTGGGGTACGTAGGCATTTACTTGATAAGACATGTTTAGTTATTTCTTTCTCTATCTTTGGTCTTTATAATATTAATAAAAATTGGTAATTAAAATATATTAAAAAAATTTTAAGTACAAACAATTTAAGGAAACCATCCTTAGAGATGGACATTGTGGGATGCCTAACACCTTCTCTACATGTAATTAGACTCTCGAACCTTTCTTTTGGTTCCAAGGGCTAGTGTTCCTTTCTTTTTTTAAGGATCTCAATTATCCTTCTAATTAATTGGTGTCTACTTCATTTTTTTTCTTTGTGTTTTCCCTTACGCGCCCAAAGTCATAAAAAATGGCTTTTCACCTACCGTCATGTTATGACAACAAGTCATTGCAGTCATCTTCAGATTTTCATTGAAGATCAAGTTTTAATTATTTAGTGTTTAACTAATTTGTCATTCAACTGATTCTAAGATTCAGTGAATATTCAGTTCTATAGTGATTTAAAACTATTAATTCATAACTAATTAGTTAAAATAATGCTAAAGAATTTGAATTTAGATATTAGCTAGTTGAGGATGTAGCACTTCATGTTGGTTGGATATTGGGGGCTTATGTTAATCGTCGGCATGTTGAGGTAAACTTTTTGAACTCCTTGTATAATTTTTCCAACATAAAAGATTTAGGAGTTATCTGGTACGTGATAACTATGGATTTTCTTAATATATTTGAGCCACCATGCAGTTATTTGATCTTTGTTTATATTATATTATGGGCAGTTGATTGGGTTTTATTGTTATTTTTCATGTAAAACAAGTAGCAACAAGTTCGGAGGAAAACATAGCATTTTTAGACCAAATTCCAATGAAAAAAGAGCTGCAGTGCCCAAGGATTAAAGCTGTGGCACTAGAAGAGAGGTTTAGAGGAATTTAGAGCTAAGTCATAGAGGATAGAGCTGCAGTGCCTATCACTCAACGCCACATCGCCCAGCAACTCAAAGAGCACACCATTTCAATGCTCACGCCCTAAAGCCATGAAGCTGCAGCTATTTTTTTTTTTTGGGAATGCATCCAAGCCCTTGAGCCGTAACTTTGGCATCCTAGAGCCATGGACCCACTTAGCAAACTCATTAAAAAGACCAAAAATTGATCAGAAACATACCTTTCGACACTGAGAAAGAAATAGACTAAGTGTGGAACTCAAAAGAGCATACTGTAGAGGAGATTTTGAATATAAGAAGTAAGGAGAAAGGGACTACTGATTCAATTGTTTTATTTCTAAGATTCTACTATTTTCTTCTTTGAATTTTATGGTGTTAGCTTTTCTCTTGAACATGTTTACAACTCCAGTGATGGAGTAAACCCTTTTTATTAGGATTACAATTTAGAATCCATGTATAATTCGAATTGATTTGTTTGCCAATACATCTCAATTTTTATCTTCAATTACTTCCTCTATTTTGTGTTTACTGCTTTTAATCTACTAGCCAAAGATTATATTGATGTAGGAAACCCTAGATTCTTTGAAAAGGGGATCTAGGGTTTTGCCATGAATAAAAGGATGTGTGATCACTTAGTGGAATTGTGAGTTTGAGTAGGATAGGAATATACCTTCACAACACATACAAACAATAGACAAGGAATTGAACTTAATGAATCATTAGATTAGATATTGCTCATAAGAATATAGAGTGATTATAATTAGAGGTATTTCTACTTAATCTTGGGAGAGATAATTGGATGATTAAGAACCCTAATTGATAATTAAGATAATTAACCGAGATTATTGGCAAGAGAATTGAAATTGCTGAAGTGTAGGAGAAAATTGTGGTCCTTGGCTTTTCCAATTTGTGAATTTTCATCTCTAGTCAACTGTTATCACCTAATTAGGATTAATTAAGATTGCTTTACATAGTTTAATTAAATTAATTATTGGTCTGATTAAAATTAGGAAAGATAAGCTTAGTAATTAACATATTAGTATGGTTCCTTGTGGGAACAATACTTTCTCATCCTTTATTACTTATCTCGATAACGTACACTTGCGTTGTGTTAGATTTTAGCAAACAATATGTGATTATTTTTATTCAAAAATCTTAAATACTAAAAGTGTCAGTTAATTTACATGATAAACTCTTTAGCATTGAATGCATGGATTTGGATTCAAATCTCGCCTTTACCAAGGTGGGAAGAGTTTAAATGAAGGAAGAGGCTTATCACGTGTTTTGTAAGCCACACCACACCAAGTCACACTCAATAGATATATATTTGTCTCTTTCACAAGAAAGAATATTGAGTTATTCTCTTTCTGTCCCTAAATAATATAAAAAGAAATTATGATTCTAGGAAAAACTTCATATTTTAAGAGCTTAAGTTTTTCACTCTTACAAACAAATTTGAGATTTTCACCTCCTTTTTCTTCCAATACAAACAATACTATTATAGTAAAAACAAGTCATTCAGTGAATTTTTTGAGCATTCACGTTTTTCTCTAGTAATTTCTTTGTTGAATTCGAGTATATAAAAATATTATGAATCTACAAAACCTTCATATTTCAAGAGGTTAAGTTCTTAAGATGCACATTTGAGATATTTGTGAAAGTTGGTCATTTAATAATGTTTTCCAAAAGTACATCGATTTGATAAACCATCTTCTTCATTAAATTCATCTGTTACAATATTTTCCTTCTCAAGTTAAATAGAAGAGAAGTTAAATATACAAGACCTATATAAAGAAAATCCCAACTATTCACTCAGCACGTCATTATAAAGTCATTATGATTCTTAAGGTTGTGTTTGGAGAGTGCATCAAAATAAAATGTAACGAAATTTTTGTTTTTTTGGTCATTTTAGATTGGTAAAAAAACGAGTTAGATCAAACAAGATCGAACTAGTCTAGTCTATCACAGGTTGACTTTAATTAAATTAGAGATTTAACCCTAAAATCATACCACTTAGGATAATAGTCTAAACAGGTCAGCCCATGATCGACCCATTATAAATAATAGATTAAATAGTGTAAGCCAAAAAAATTTGCACTTAAACTTGTTCCTTACTTGCAAGCCTAGCGTTGCATTGTATGTAGGATAAACAGGTCACGCCACAAAAACAAATATGATTTCTTGAGGATTTTCCACGAATTTCTTGCGGATTATTTTTAGTAGGAAAAAAGCTTGTGGAAGCTTTTCCTACAAATTTTCATGGGAAAAAAATTCACAGGAAAGTTCCAGCGAATTTTCCTGGTGAATAATTCGCATGAAATTTCCTACATATTTTCATGAGAAAAATTCGTAGGTAATTTTGCTGTAGAGTTTTTCCCCACATGCCTTCATTAGCAAGAAATATCTTATGGGGGAAATGACCAAAACACCCCCACATGCCTTCAAAATATGCAGGAAATTTCTATTTAAAGATGCACACAATTTTTTCAAAATTTCAAAATTAAATCATTTGATTGAAAAAACATACCTTGAATTTGATACACACAAATTTTAGTATATATTTTTTTTATTATTCACTATTGTATCCTACGGTTCATATATCTTACATAACACTCTTAAAGACCTTTTTTACTACATTCTTAAAATTTTTTTAAATATGACTGTTGGATTCAATGCACTCACTATCTTTGTTTCACATATAAATTTTTGTATATTATTTTTATCATTTACTATCATATCGTATAGTTAGAAGGTGCAAAATTGTTCCGATCGCATAACGATCGTAATCTAATCTTCACTACACTTGGCACGCAAACTTAGAATGCAATATATGTGGGAACTTAGCATGCAGTATACGTGTGATCCAACGGTCAGATTGACTAAAATCAAACGGGAAGATTAACTAAAATCAAACAGGATGATGATCCATGACGCATTTGTCTTTACGAGAAAGTAAGGTCACTATGTCACCTTGTTCCTATGTTCTATTATTGCTGATATTTTTTGTGAATTTTTTAAAATTTAAAAATTTCAATTGTTCGATTGAAAAACTCGCCTTGAAAATGATGCCCACAAATTATAGTATATATATTTGATTATTCACTATTGTATCATAAGCTTTAAATCTCTTATAAAAGACTTTGTTCCATGTTTTTGTTTACGTCATTAAAAATTTAAAATTTTTGATCATTATATTGAAGGAGCTTACCATTTTGGTCTTGCACGTAAATTTTCGTATATTGTTTTGATAGTTCACCATTATTTCATACAATTAGAAGTTAAAAATGTCCCATCAGGGCTCGCTTGTAGCTTAATCTTGACCACCGTTGAGACATAATATTAATACATACTTATGTGTCATCCAACTATTGAATTGATCAGAATTATAGATAATGATAAAAAAAAAAAGTGACATCACAAATTTCTTGTGGATTTCAAAATCAACAGGCAATTTACTTACAGATCTTTCATTTAAAGAACAAATGATCAATGCAGACAATTTTTTCAAAAATTTAAAAATCCAACCGCTGGATTGGAAAAACATACATTGAATTTGATGTACACAAAATTTAGTACATTTTTTTGATCATTCGTTATTATATCATACGGTTCAAATATCTTATATAATACTCTAAATGATCTTTTTTATTGCATTCTTAAAAAAATTTAAAATATTACTATTGGATTGAATATACTCACCATTTTTGTTCCACACACAAATTTTTGTATATTTTTTTTTATCATTTACTATCACATTGTGCAATTAGAAGGTGCAAAATTGTTCCAATCACATACCAATTGTAGTCCAATCTTCACCACACTTAACACACAAACTTAGCACACAACATACGTGTGATCCAAAGGTAAGATAGACTAAAATCAAACGGAATGATGATTTAAGACGCATTTACCTTTAGGGGAGAGTAAAGTCACTATGTCACCTTATTCCTACGTCCTATTATTGCATATATTTTTTTGTCAATTTTTCAAATTTTAAAATTTTCAACCGTTCGATTGAAAAAGCCTGCCTTGAAAATGATGCCCATAAAATATAGTATATTTTTTTTTTCATTATTCACTATTGTATCATAAGCTTTAAATTTCTTATAAAAGACTTTGTTCTACATTTTTGTTTGCATCGTTAAAAATTTAAAATTTTCAACCGTTGGATTGAAGAAACTTTCCATTTTGGTTTTGCACATAGATTTTCATACATTTTTTTGATAGTTCACTATCATATCATACCATTGAAACTAAAAAATGTCCAATTGGGGCTCACTTGCAGCTTGATCTTGACTATCGTTGAGACATAATATTAACACATACTTATGTGTCATCTAACAGTTGAATCAATCAAAATCATAGTGGATAATAAAAAAATGACATCACAAATTTTCTATGGATTTGAAAATCAGTAGGCAATTTATCTGCGAATGTTGAAATCCGCAAGTAATTCTTATTTAAAGAACCAATTATCGATGCACACAATTTTTTTAAAATTTCAAAAATCTAATCGTTTGATTAAAAAAACATACTTTGAATTTGAAGCACACAAATTTTAGTACCCTTTTTTTTTATCATTCGCTATTGTATCGTACAGTCAAATCTTGCCTTTATCAAGATGGGAAGAGTTTGAATAAACGGAGAGACTTACCTCATGTTTTGTAACCCACACCAATGAACAAATTTTTTTTAAATATTATGATATTTTATACTTTAATATTTTATGTTATAATATATAAGATATCAAAAAACGTAAACCATGCTAGTTTTTTTGTTCTCTCTTAGTTATCCTAAATAACCATATTTAAATATGACCTTGTGTACTTTCAGAAAATAATTGTGATTTGAGCTTCTTTTTTTGAAAAACCAAAAT